>APFE031165574.1:38416-71365 GCA_000404065.3 Pinus taeda | reverse complement strand
AATTAATGGATTATTAATAACTAACCGTTGATTTATTTTATTTTTTTTACCTAGTTTAACGTAGATCCAGAAATATAATAGTAAATATGAAGAATAATGGTAATAGTAAGTAGAATATTAATATTAAATTAATTATTGGAATTTGACTGGGGTCATTGAGTCAAAAAGTAGCCGTTAGTCTTTCTAGCCGTTGGAGTCTCTGCTTAGACTATTTAACATGCTAAACTGGATCTGTCTTCAACTTGTCCTGACGATGAACCACACTAGTTGGTTCAAAACGCGTCGACAAATGGTTAATTATGTGATTTCGCCGAAAAATCTTTAAACAATGTTATGGATCACAGAAGTCTAAATTCCTTAAAGATTATACCAGCTGAAAATCAGAACAAGTTTCAGGTCCTTCAGGATGAGGAAGAGGAAATGGAAGATGGGAAAAGGATGGAGGACGAAAACGAGAATGTCCCCATGGAGATCATAACTGAGACCATAGGTAAAAATATAGGCCAGAATAGAGAAACATAAGTAGAGATGGGAGGAAGCCAGGAAAACACAATGGAACAAAGGATCAAGGGATCAGACAATCGAAAAGAAAATGGGACGGAAGAAGAGAGAATAATGAAGAAGCTGCTCCAAGAGTGGAAGAACCTAGATGAAAGATTCATCCCGGAATTGCAGAAACAACAATATAAGGAAGCATTACAAAAATACAAGGAGAAGACAGGCTATATGTTAGAAACCGGAGCAGATCAAACAGGCTCTCAAGGAACTCAAAACCTGGTAATGGACGGCAGTGGCAAAGGAGGCAGAAAGAGAGGAAGGCGGACAATAAACGAGACGATTCAAGCAGTGGGAGAAACTCTAGTCAATTCAGGAAGAGTGATACCTCTATCAGAGGTATTTCAACAACCCTCAAAAATTTATAAATGATCATTACAATTTGGAATGTTAGGGGACTCAACAGTAAGGGTAAGCAGAGATATCTGAAAGGAAGATTGAAGAAGGACAAACCTAGCGTAATGCTAATTCAGGAAGCAAAAATGGATCAGTAGCAGTCACAAGAAATTATGAAAAGGATGAGACCAGTTTATGAGGTTATGGCTCAAGATGCAAACGGTACGACAGGTGGTCTAGCAATTTTATGGAATCCTAAGGAAGTTATTTTTGAAAACTGGATTAGCCTCCCTAGGATTCTATCAGGACTGTTTAGGTTAACAGGAATGGAGGAAATAATTCTCATCTCTGGGGTTTATGGCCCGCACTCACCTAGGGACCGGAAGGAATTCCTTAATAATGTGCAGAAAATAAGGAGAATTATGCCTGGTAACTTATGGATAATTGGAGGGGATTTTAACTTGATCCAGGAGTTAGGTGAGAAGAAAGGAGGGATAAGGCGAACGGACCAGAGCATGGAGGATTTTAATAAGCTAATCACAGAACAGAGATTAGTTGATACTCCCACAACTAATGGTGTCTTCACATGGAACAATAGGAGGGGTGGAAGAAACCAGATAGCTTCGAGGTTGGACAGGTTTCTCTTATCTGAACAAATTCTGAACCGAGATGTTTTTATAGAAACAAAAATCCTCCCGGGGCTAGGTTCAGACCACTGGCCATGATCCAGGTGGATATTGGTGGCCACCTACCAAGTCCATCTGGACCCCCATCATTTTCTCTTTCTGTATTTTCAGTTTCCTTAATTATAGCACAATTTACTATTTTAAGCAGTTTTTCGGGTCCTAAACTTCCAGAGCCGTTTTCAGGCCCTAAACGATGTTTTTTGGGGAATCGAGGGGCAACATGGGTCCATGCAATGGATCGATGTTGCCCGTTCCAACAATGATAGTTCTCGAATAGATCTTTCTAATGAGCTATTGTACGCGTCAAACGGAGATCGTATGCCAAAGTTACGACCCCAGGAAATCGATGTACCAATTTACCCAAAACGGGGCCCACAATTTGGCGTTTCATCTTCTAGGGTCGGTTTTGGAATGTGAAGGGTTTTCCATTGTTTCTCAATAATAAATAGGCCTTCGAGCCTCATTGTAACACAAGTTCAGAACAGTTCACAGAGACATGTAGCCGCACATCTCTTCTCAGAGATAAGCTACCATCGTCCTAGCTGGTTTATTTCCAATTCTGGTTGTAAGCATATTTCGGAATTTTCCATTAATGAAATGAAGTGTTATTTCCGCTGCATCTCTTTATTTATGGTTATCGCATCTCTGTATTTATGGTTATCTCTGTAATCTATTGCGTTCCTATTTAAATCCGGATCATTCCAAGAAGCAGGTGAAGCATTAAACAAATCTTCATTTACTCTAATGTTACATTGTGCCACAACATAGTGAGCGGATTCAGGTGCTTTACCTTTGTCTATATCATTAGTTTTACCTTTTTGTTGGTTTCTTTTCTGCTCAATTTTGTCCCATGGTAGCATGTAGAGGCATCATGTGATCCATTTCTTTTGCAGCGAATGCAGTGAAAATCTACCTTTTCTCCTTGAGAATGTCTGCCGCCTACCTCTGAAATATCTTCCTCTTCCTCTTCGACCTCCTCTTCCTCTTGAAGAATCTTGAGCAGGATGCTTTTCTTTATGAGCAAGGCACATAGCCTCTTCAAAAGATTCAGGGGCTTTCTTCTTTCCAAAAGCTTTCTCTCTTTCAGCAAATGTTTTCACAAGAGAGTTAAAGGTTATATCTTTGAGATTTCCATTTACTTGCAATGACTCAAGATAACCGGGGTAAGTACGATAAAGTGCCTTGAGAAAAGCAATAAGAGGAATATCCAATTCAACCTTAGTGGATTTGATATCATGCATTATAGACTTTACTTCAGATGCAAGAACAAGAGGATCATTATTTTGTAGTTCAAGAGTGAAGAGTTTAATCATTAGTTGAACAACTTCAAGTGCAAAATGTGAGTCATAGAGTTCTTTCAGCTTTTGTAAGGCTTCAAAGGCAATTGAATATGATGAAATATGGTGACTCACCTCTTCATTTACAGATGCTGCGATTAATGCGTAAGCTTTGTTGTTCTTGTTTTCCTGAATGACGAGTTCTTTGTCTAAGGTGGGCTATATTGGTTCACTGTCTCCATCTCTGACACACACTCCTTTCCACAACTCATTGAAAATGAGGGTGTGTTTGTCATCCAAGACCATTCAGGATAGTTCTCCTTGCCAGTGAGAACTATTCCCACCATGGATATGATTGAATGCATACTGTAGCAAAAAAAAAAACTTTTGCTGCAAAACTTTTACTCTTAATGGAAAAAAAAATATAGTTCTAATGTGACTCGACAACAAACTCAAATTGACAGCAAATGTCAATAGCCCAGAGATATATATCAGCTGCACTATTCAAAATATAAATGTGTTTCTTCTTCCTCTTTATTTTTTTTGGATGAACCCTAGATTTTATTTTTTTACTTCAGGTATCAACAAGACATCCACAGGAAGAGCTACAAACATATGCAAATGTTATAGTATTGCCCAAGTGTATGTCCTAGAAATATCGAAGTGTCTTGCAGGTGGAAATGTTTTAATTTAAGAGCCATATGGAAAATGCCACAACCCCAATTTTAATTTCAAAATGAAGAGCGAAACCTGATTATAACCCAACATTGAGATCTTCAAGAGAGCGCATGCAGGTCATTAAGAACATATTCAATTTTAGAGAGAAATTCCATTTCTTCAGATATTGTCCATCAAGCAAAGAGACTACAATCTCCACAAGTAATCGAGCCTCCATTGATGTGTCACTGGTTCTATAGACACCGCAGAGATGGTGAGCACCTATAATCATATTCGAAATGGATAATGGTATAATAATGGATAATGGTATTATAAGCATGAGGAGGAATGCGGGATGGAGATGGAGAGTCGCAGAAACACAAAGAAGTGGTATATTGTGTTACGCTGTATGAGATTGATGTCATCAATAGTAGGACGCAAGGGTTTCTAGCCCTCTTTACAGGAGACAAGGAGAAATACGGGATGGAGATGGTGTCAGGTCACAACGGATATCGAATATAATACCAAATCTTTATTTCAACATATTAAACTGTGGACAAAGAGTTCCTCTGATACCCAACAACATTTGTTGCGCAATGTGAATACCAAGAAAGCCAACGAAATAGAATACCTTAATAAATACAAGTGACACCGTTCTGAAACAGAATCGCTGGCCCTTAAAAAAATTTTAACACACAGTGCTTCGCTTAGCTTACTGCCGCTGAGGTATTCGGTAAAGGAATGTAAGGATAGTGCTTTTATTCCATGAAAGGATAATTTCAAGCACAATCATTGTATGGAAAGTCCTGCGTGGAGGCACCACAGTGATTAGATAGGGGAGGGGCAGTATGGACAACGCTTTTTTATGAAATGTTTATGGAAAGTCCAAAGAGTGCAAGTAAAGCAGCGTTTAGACCTGGCAACGACAGTGGAGGGGGCAGGTCTAAATATATGGAATATGGCAGACAGAGGGCGTCAGAATTGTCAGGAGCAGCTCAGCTATATGGAGAGCAAACTAGGGAGTTACAAGGGACATAAGAGCTAAAAAGGAGCTAGCTCTAATACCATGTCAGGCCAAGTAGTAACTCCATAAGGCAAAAAATGATTTGGGTGTTTTATTGCATCAAGTAGGTGTTCATCATATGCATGAGGGAGAGACTGTTCAGTTCATCTCCCGATGACTGTTCATATTTCTAATTTATCTATTTACATAAATTCACCCAATCACAAGGATTAGGTGTCAACAATTCTTGAGGGTTTATATTTGTGAAAACTAGTAAATTTTTTTGTTTGGTGATTGGTATGGTGAAAATAAGTAACATGGCTAATGTATTGGCAGAATCTTATTTGTCTGACTCTAACAAGTTAGATGGTGAAAATTATGCAAATTGGAAGTTTAAGTTGTAGACTTTGATGGAAGGCAACAATACTTGGATGATTATGTCTGGAGCTGAAGTTAAGCGAGTGTCCCCTCAAGCCATAAATGCTGCAATTCAAGATTGGGAGCAATGGGAAAACAAAGAAAAGGTTCTTTTGTAGATGACAGTTAAGGACAACATTATTCCACACATTAGAGAGTGCAAAACATCCAAGGAGACATGGGACACTCTCAAAAATTTGTATGAGAGGAAGACTACAAATCGAATATTGTATTTAAAGAGTAAGCTTCTTTCAATTAAGATGGAAGAAAATGAAAGTGTTAGTAATTTTATTTGTAGAATTAAAGATCTAAAGGATAAATTAGGCGACATTGATGAATCAATATCTAGTACAGACTTGGTTACCGTGACATTAAATGGAATGTTTGATGAATATCAAATGTTTATAACTGGTCTTTTTGCTAGAGAGAAGGCTCCTACTTTTGATGACCTGGCAGGTATACTTATTCAGGAAGAAAAGCTGAGAAGAAGCCTTAAACATAAATCTCCCAATTTAGATTTGGCACTGATGGCCAAAGGGAAGCAGTCCTTCAAAGGCAAACAATGGCAGAAAAATAAAGGCAAAAAGTCACAGGTAAAATCATTTCAAGGTACACCTTTACCAAGGAAAAATGCCAAATCAAGTAGAGATGATGTGTGTTATTACTGTGGAAAACCAGGTCATTTTGCTAAGAATTGCATGAAAAGAAGGTCTAATCAATTTAAACAAGCAAGGCATTCAGGAAATTATGTTGATAGAGATGAAGCAATTAGTCATGACATTAGCAATCTTAAATTGTTTGTGTCTAATGATGCTTTATCAGCAGCAACTAATGATGATAATGCTTGTTTTATAGATTATGGTGCATCAATCCATATGTCATTCAATAGAGATTGGTTTGATACTTATCATGAGATTAATAATGGTCGACACATCTATTTAGAAGATAATAGATCACATGAAATTAAAGGATATGTTGATATAAGTGTTATGATGCCTAATGGACAAGAAAAACAAATTCAAAATGTGGTGTATGTTCTAGGATTAAAGAAGAACTTAATTTCAGTCTCTACTATCATAGATCAACATTTAAAAGTTGAATTTGTGAAATCACATTTTTTGGTAAAGGATGTGTAGGACAACTACAAGGTTGTTGCAAAAGGAATGAGAGTTGGAGGCTTATACAAGTTGGACGTAATGAAGAATGGACATCAAGCTTTAGCATCAATAGGTATGTCAACTATAGAGCTTTGGCATCAAAGGTATGGACACTTAAATCATAATGACCTAATGTTACTACAAAAGAAATTGATGGTAGAAGGTCTTCCAATTATTAAGGGTGAACACTTTGAATGTGAAGGTTGTGCACTAGGAAAACAACACAGGGAAGAATTTCTTGTGCATGAAAATAGAAGAAAATGTGAAATACTTGAACTAGTGCATACTGATGTATGTGGTCCAATGAAAACTAAGTCACTTGGTGGAGCATATTACTTTCTTATATTTATTGATGATAGCACTAGATACACCTGGGTGTACTTTATAAGAAAAAAAAGTGACTTGTTTGAATACTTTAAAGAATTCAAGAGTATGGTTGAATGGCAAACAGGAAAGAGCATTAAAATTCTTCGATTAGATAAAGGTGGTGAGTACACTTCAGGAGCTTTTATCAAATATTGCAAACAAAATGGAATTATGCAACAATTTACAGTACCACATACACCTCAACAAAATGGAGTGGCTGAGAGAAAGAATATAACATTAGTTGAATGTGCTCGTAGTATGTTAAAAAGTAAAGGACTTTCTAATAGTTTTTCGGCTGAAGCCATTAATACAACTGCATATCTTAAAAATAGAAGCCCTACTAAGCATCTTGAGCACAAAACACCATTTGAAGCATTTTATGGTTTTAAACCTAAAGTTAGTCATTTAAGGATATTTGGATGCAAGGCCTTTGCTCATATTCCTAAAGAGGATAGGAGAAAGTTAGATGCCAAAGCCATCAAATGTATTTTTATTGGATATTTCATTGATTAAAAAGCATATAAAATGTATGATCCAAGTACTCACAAGGTCTTTGCAAGTAGAGATGTTATATTTCATGAGCATGTAGATAAACAAATAAAAGAAGATAAACATAATATATGGCAGTGTCCTTATGAAAGCTTTAAGGAAGAAGAAGAAGTTGTGGAATCAACTCAAGTACAAGAACACATGGACATTCCAAAAGACACATCAAGGAATCAAAGTCCACAAAGAAGTGATGAGGGCACTCCACAGAGAAGAAAAGGAGAAGGTACTCCACAAAGTAATGAACCTCTAAGAAGGTCAACATGACAGATTCAAGCCCCCATCAGGTATAAAGATTATGCTTTAATGTCTCAAGAAATGACTGTTTTTTAGCCCTTAAATTTTGAACAAGCCAAAAATCATAAAGAATGGATGGAAGCTATGAAAGAAGAATATGGCTCTATAATGAAAAATGAAACTTGGGAATTGACAGAATTACCTAAAAATAAAGTCTCTATAAGATCAAAATGGTTGTACAAGCCAAAATTTAATTCAGATGGTAGCATAGACAAGTATAAGGAAAGATTGGTTGCAAAAGGTTATTCGCAAAAAGAAGGAATATATTATGAAGATACCTTTGCTTCTGTTGCAAAAATGAATACAATCATAATAATGATAGCATTGGCAACTAAATATGATTGGAAGCTACATCAATTAGATGTAAAGTCCACTTTTCTAAATGGTGACTTAAAAGAAGAGATTTATCTTGTTCAACTAGAAGGATTTGTAAAGAATGATCAAGAACATCTTGTACGCAAGTTAAAAAAGGCCTTATATGGACTAAAACAGGCTCCCAGATATTGGTATGAGAAAATCGAAAAATTATTCTTTCAGCAAAGATTTAAAAAAAGTAAAAATGATCCTAATTTTTATGTCAAGATAGATAGAAATGGGGATATAGTATTGCTCTCTATATATGCTGATGATCTAATAATAACAAGGAGTGCTGATAAATTGATTACAGATATAGAAATGAAGTTATCACAGGAATTTGAGATGAAGGATCTTGGTGAGATGCTTTATTGTCTAGGTATTGAAGTATGGAGAGATGATGGAAGAACCTTAATCACACAAAGCAAATATACAAATGATGTACTAAAGAGATTTCATATGAATGGATGTAAAGTAGTAACTACTCCGTTGGAATAAAATGTCAAATTAAGAAGTGATGATGGAACAAAAGAGGTGAATGGAACATTGTATCGATAATTAGTGGGAATTCTAAATTATCTCACTACCACTAGACCAGACATTGCTTATGCAGTTAGCATACTTAGTTAATTCATGGCTAAGCCTCATGAAATCCATTGGATAGCTACAAAAAGGGTCCTTCGATATTTAAAAGGAACTATCAATTTTGGTATTAAATATACTAATGCTTGTAATGTTGAATTTACAGGTCATTCTAATTTTGACTGGGCTGGAAATCCAGATGATAGGAAATCCACCACTAGATACGTCTTCAATATAGGATCGGGAGCTATACCATGGAGCAGTAAGTAACAGGCAATAGTTTCCTTGTCATCAACTGAAGCAGAATATAAAGCATTATGTAGTGGCACCTATGAAGCTATATGGCTCACAAGAATACTTGAAGATGTTGGTGAAGGTCAACAAGAACCTACAGTGATCAGATGTGATAATCAAAGCACCATCAAACTAGGGAACAATCATGTACTTCATTCAAGACACACAATATCATTTTGTAAGAGAAAAGGTCCAATCAAAACAAATTTCTCTAATATACTATAATACAAATGAGAATGTAGCTGACATATTCACTAAGCCTCTTGGGAAGGCAAAATTTGAGTTTTGTAGAAGTTATGTGTTGTAGAAAATCAAGATTATATTGTAAGCCTAGCTGAGACTTAGACTAGCAGGCATGACAATTAAGAGTATGTTTACAGTGTCTTATATATTGTGCTATAGTATATTTGTCATATGGTTGGAATTAAGGGGGAGTTTTGGAAAACATTAATAATTCCAACCACCTACATTAAATGTAGAGACTAACTTCTTCTGGAGAATTTGGCGGAAGTCTCGAGAGCTAGATAGCTTCCTGAAGAAGCCACCGACTCCAGAAACTTCTCCACTATATATAAAAGCCCTCATTGGCAATCGAATGAGCAAGTGTTCTGTGTGATTATGCTTGTGCTGTGTTCAATAAGCTGTGTTTTGTGTTATATGCCGTGTCTTCTGATTAGAATTAGAATGGAGTATGAGTTTGCATGAAGGAGTTAGTTGGATTTGAGTCAATTTTAATTATAGTTTGTCACCATTTTTTATTTAGCATGTTAGGGTTTTATATAATAGTGAATGGGTTTATAGTAGGTTAAGGTTTTATTTGTTCGATCATTGTAATGTATATGTCAAAACGTTAAAAAAACGTTTGTGTATGTGATAAAATTTGATTAATAAAAAATTATTGTGTTTTTTTAATTTTTTTCTTTTATATTTCAATTAAATTGATATCAAAGCTAAAATAGAATTCCAAAATCTACGAAGCTACCAAGAAAAGAGAGCCCAGAGAAGGCCTAAGGTTTTTAAAAAATCATGAAAATTTAATTGTCTGAGGAATAAAGCTTACAGGCTCAACGTTTTGAAGAAACTTAAGGTGCAATTGTCACATGATTAAGCAATGTTATTTGGAAAACTTATGATTTGACCACGTTTTGAAGAAACTTAAGGCTCAATTGTCACATGATTAAAGCTTAAAGGCACAATGTTCCTTGGAAAACTTATGATTTGGGCAATTTTGCGATGTAGTCACTGGTATCCCCTATTGAAAGTTGCCACGGTCATCAAAGTGTGGGCTTTAGGAGAAGCCAGGATGACTTTGCACGAAAAAACCACTTGAGAGAAATATTGTGAGAGACCAAGGGTTGAGAAATATACAGTGGTAAAGGCTCATCTACAAGTTTAAAAGTGTTGGTACAAATTTTAAAGTCATAAAGTTCAAAAGAGTGTCATTAAAAAAGGCTTTTATTTAAAGGTTTATATGCATGATGTGTTGGAAGTCGTTTTATTTGAACAACTGAATGTAGACTACATTGCATGGAGTGTGGGTTAAAATGTTTTGACTCTTAATCAATTTATTAAAGTTTTGGTAAAATTAGATATTTAATTGAAAATTATTTTTTAATTTTTAAAATTTGACTTTTAATTTTTGATTAGTGGATGACTAATTTTATGTGGTTTAAATTCATTTTTTCAGAATTAAAAATTGTTAAAAAAAAAAGAAAAAAAAAATCTTGAGTTTCTTCATAAATTAATTATAAAAAAATCAAATATATGGATTTTTCCATAATTAATATTTTCTTTCTATTCATTATCATACTTATTTTTAACAATAAATATTTATTAACTTATAATCATTGTTTGCTTGCTTTCTAGTGGTTGTTGTATTCTTCTAGTAACATTGTCTTTTCACTTTTTTTCCGTTAATAAATTTTATTAATCATAATATGTTTTATTGTTTAATTATTTAATTATTGTCAATATTTTTTTCATAAGGCTATGTTATCATGCACCAATAGATTATTAACAATTTGATTCCCCTCCGCCAAAGTTGTGGTGCTTAAATCATGAACTTAATATAACTATGTTATATGATCACATTCTCTACTTCTTTTGCATAATAAGCAAGTACTAAACACCATACTTACATATTACATTTGTTTAATGATTAATTGACACAACCTACAACATACAAAATTAAAAGCTAAAACCTCATAAAACAATTATTTCTAAAACCATAACTTATCCCAAAAGAAAATTATGGTAGGTTATAAACCATATTTAACCAATAATATATAATAATTTTATATTAATATTTATAAAAACATTTTATAATAAAGAATTATAACAATATCTAACAAACAATATATAATAATTTATATTAATATTTAGATATATATGTTTTAAATTTTACACGTTAACTGATTGTGAGGAATACAAAGTATTTTAAGATATATACCAACTCAATTCTATTAAATATTACAAAATATTACATTTAGATAAATATTTTCTCATGATGCCAACGATTACTCATTTTGATGGATGGTCTCTATTGGTGTGCTCAGCAAGATCTTACCTGGAACCCTAAGGGATGTGATATTGGGCATCTGCGACTTTAGGGATCAGATGGCTCTAGAAGGCGGGATAGTAGATCCCCGCATAGACCCTCCAGAGTTCATGTAATAAGCGGGGATCACAATAATGGAGGTCACAAGCGAATTCGTTGTTTTCAGGATAGAAGTCATGACAGAAGCAACTACAATGTTGCCGGTGGTCGATGCTGCAACTGTCCTGGTTCTCGATGAAACAAGTTTCACATTTGATTCTCTAGTATTATCTCTATTTCCTTACATCCTCTACAATATATATTGGTTCTTATGATATGACGTTCACACCCTACAACACTCTCCTCTCCATTGTTCACTCTAAAGTCCTCCATAATGTTGTTCTTCTCTTTATTGCTACATACATCATCATCTAAATTTTTCATCTGCACCTACTGCCTCCTCACAGACATCCATATGTCCCTATGGACTAGCCTCCACCGTCTTATTTTTCCTCAATCTCTCCTAGGAGGGGCTGATTGTCTCCATATCACTAGTTATAACAATCTCTATTATCATTGGTTTAATTCCTTCATCATCTCCCATCCATGCAACTCTTTTGGTATCTGTCTTTGTGACAAATGGTAGAGTTTCCCTAGTTGCTGCTGTTATTGCTATTGTGACGGGCATTAGTTAACTACACTCTATTCCATTGATCCATTGTTACCCTCTCTATGCCTCCCTTGCTCAGCTCTAGTTCGGCTTCGACCTGATTCCATTTTTCTAGCACTGGCTTATTCTCGATTCTGCCATAGTTTAAAATTGGTCAACATTGTTTTCGCTCCCTCTGTTGTGATGTGATATGGGTCGAAATCCCACATTCTTTTCTTCCATTCGCCATCTTCACATTCGTATTGGGATATCCACCCACCGTCCTTCTCCATATACTATATTTAAACTCTTCCTAACACACGGTACTTACCACATTTGAACTTTATTTCCAGCAGCGTCCCCCTTTGTTTTCATATATTGTAGGTGCCCTCTTCGACGCTTAATTTTCCTCGACTTCTGACCACTGCAGATCCCTAGACATCCCTGTCAGAGTCTCACTTACCACCCACCCACCTTCTAACCTCTAATTATTAATCATATCCTACATCCTCCTAGTTGTTTTGGTGCCTATGTTCCACTACACATTGCAGTGGACATCCTTGCATCGGACACCTCTACTCAAGAGGAGTTCATCCATGCCATGGTGGATGCAGAGAAAACATTCGGGTAGTGGGCCCCTTCCCTGAACACTTGGCATTCGTATCGACCATCATACCTACTGCCAGATGGGTCACGTGTGGCCTCGTCTCTGCATGGGTGCTCACATGTGGTACATGACTGTAGATCTCTCCACCCCAATAGATCTATTAAGATCACTGAACCTGCACCTACTATGTTCTTTGGCAAAGATGTACTTATTGATCGTGTAATCAATCTCCAAAAACGTGGTGTTGTGGGGAAGTGGAATTTTCCCAATACGGGTGACACAGAAATGAGGGTCTGGCTAAAATCTAAATGGAGAATTCTGGTAGACTACATGCCTACAATGGTTCATCTTCTCAACGGATGGTATAGCTTCCATTTTCTCTGCTAGCAAGACCTCATGAAAATTAAGTCCATTCCTTGGGTTAATGGGCGAAGTTTCCTGGCTTTACATTCCTAGTACATAGGTTTCAAGCCGCTGAAGGAGACTCCCCAGAACAAGATTATTTGGGTTAAGCTGCCTAGCTTACCCATAAAATTCTGGACGAAGCTTGTCTTCACTGATATTGGTAATGCAATTGGTAAGTTTGTGTATGTTGTTCCTCGGTGTCTTGGGGCTCCTGATAAATGGGTTGCATGGATTCTCATTGAAAAGGAACACAGAGGAATTTTTCTGGACCACATTGCACTTAGCTGGGGTGATACTCACCTGATTCATCGATTGGATTTCTAGGGCGTTCCGTTCCATTGTCTTAATTGTCATAGCACTAGGAATTTACTGGCCGATTACCCTCGGTGATTGGGTCTCAGACGCTTGGCGATTCGACATCCCCAGAATGGCTACTGGAAAAAATTCAAAGGTGTACCTGTTGCTACTTCATCTCATGGGGGGTCCGAAACCCCAACGCTTGGCACCGAATCTCCACAGACTATAGGTAATGCTAAGCCCACTGTTCATTGTCTACAGTTCAATCATTATTCTGCTAATCCATTAGAATCTGCTCCTATCCCCATTTTATCTTCTTCACTACATTTCGAAGAGTCAGATTTCCCTTCCATTGATGCCACATCACCACACACGACTGCTCCTAACATATGTCCCCCTCTTGATTATCTGTCCACCCCGCCAGCTACACCATGAAATTCGACGTCAAGAGATCCACTCTCCTCCACCCACATTATGTATGTCCCGAAGAGGACACCCCCTTACATCATCTCCTCTTCCCCGGCTATTGAACTGACTCCTCTATCACCTCACTCACCCCTATACTCTCCCACAAAGTCCATGGACAATGACCTAGTGATGCAAGAGCATCCAGCTCATGGTGAACAAAAATGAACATGTTTATTTCAAAGGTTACATGTAGACAGGTTTATAGGTCATTGTACCTGAATCTTTTAATTCCTTTAAGTTCTAGCATTTAGGAGTTGACAGTATGTTATATTTCCTTAATTTCTTTTAATTTCTTTTAGCTGTTGTTCTGAATTAATCATAGAATTTAGGTGAATAGAAAATTAAATACTTATCCAATGTAACTTCTTGCAACTATTGGCAGTTACTAAAACTGCTTAATAACTCATACAAAAGGAGAAAAATGAGACATTGAAAGGATTGATTCGATTAGAGAAAAAAACTAAAATACAAATCATACAAGAATTTTTCAAGATCATTCGTGTCAATTCGCAACTGAATCTACTTTGTTTTTTTTTTCTTTTCTCGTTACATAACAATATTGGATGCATTAAAGAAATATAGTGTTAGGGACTAGTGAAACAATGTTTTGTTATAAGCATCAGAAGAGCGACAGATTCGACGAGACCAAGAACAGGTGGGTGTGAATACAATGAACCCACAGACGAAGTCACAACCAAGAACCAAGGAAAAAAAGCTTTCAGAAATGCTACAGGCCTATAGTTACAAGAATACATTGTACGTTTTGACAAAGACAATAACTAGAATAACCAAAGGGTTCCACGCAAGCATAAAATTATCATAATAACCATGAGGTAACATTTCCACCGAAGTACTGTAATTTCTTTTCATGAAATAACACACAGTAGCATTTATACAAATATTAAAAACAATAAAAATTCCATGGATAAATTACATTTAATAATTTGATAGATAAGCTGAACTCAAAAACCTCAATAGCGTTGACAAGATAAGCCAAACTAAAAGCTCCAAGACCATTACAGACACAGGGCTTTCATGCCCAAAACCTATCGACAGAGTCGACCTATCAAGACAACAGAGAGGAGAGCCAAAGCTCAGCTGAAAAACCTAGGCATTAACAAGTAAAAGCAGGACAAGACCCTACCCGTTTGGGCCACCAACAACCGAATCATGGAACAGACCCATAGACCACACCTGAGGCCCCAATGAGCCACCTGCAAGAGCAACAATCGAATGCATTACAGACCTAAGGGTGTAGAAACCTAAAAAAAAGATTAAGCAGAGCAAGGGTTTGCAAACATAGATACCTACCAGGAAGGAAACATTGGACTAGAAAAGAGTCTCGACCAGTCGCCAACCACCAAGGGAACCCTTCTCACACAGAAGGGAGTCCCTTAGTACCACATAAAAGATGAAAAAGTAAGTAAATCATGGAGGGAGGACTTACCATTGTTTGTAGAGGAGCTGAGACCGAACGTTGAGACCCTTGATGGTAGCAACCTAGTGCATTGTAGATAAATAGCAGTTAAACAACATAGAAATTCGGTGAAGAAAGACAAAAAAATAATAACAAGAGAATATATGAAATAGTGACCACGAAAAGCATCCATGAGAACCAGAAAGCAGAGCAACCCAGTAGTAGACCACCAACAAAACCAGTGACTGGAGCAGAGGCCGAAACTGGAGCGCCATTGAACCAAACCAACCATAGTCACAAAGGAACAGTCAAGAAACCCCCTTGAACAAAATAGAATGAACAAAATGCCAAATGAACGGAGAGTGGGAGAGTAAACCAAAGGCGGGAATGTGCGTCTCGAGAGAGGGACAGGTGTTCCTTCATAGTAAATTCCAAGTACCTAGTAATCAATACAATAATAAAAATATCTACCACTAAACCGCTGGGAGTCTTATCTGCATAATCACCATGTTAATCATTGTGTTAATTGTTTAATAAAATTGTGAAGTGTCAAAGGGTTGGTCCCATCAAATTTTGGTATCAGAGCAGGTTTTGGAGTTTTCCTAAGAAATGGAAGTGGGAATATGAGGTCATGGGAGAGGTGCTCGGAGAGTAGCAGAGGAAGGATTACAGGAAGAGATTAGGATCTTTAGTGCCCATTTGGAGGCAGTCGAAGCAGGAAGAAGAAGGGATCCAGAAGTAGGAGATGGCAGTGAAGAAGAAGCTGTAGTTGCAATAGATGGATTAGATGAGGAAGGACCTGAAATCAGGTTGTTGAGGTCAGTCCTGTTGGCTAGCAGTAAGCCAAACCAGAGATTTCGAATTATGATGGCAGCTTGTCCACAGAAGTACTATTAGACTAGATTAGCGAGTTGGACAAGTATTTCGAATGTGAAGAGGTCAGCGAAGATCAGAGAGTTAAATTTGATGCAACCAAGTTGAAAGGACACGCAGCCTTGTGGTGGGATAGTGTCCAAGCAGAAAGAAGTAGGATGAACAAGTTACCAATTAAGAAATGGCCAAGAATGGTAGCTAAGATGAAGGGTATATTTTTGCCCAGAGATTACCAGATTGCCCTACATCGACAAGTGCAGAATTTGAAGCAAAGAGGAATGATAGTGAAAGAATATACTAAAGAATTCTACTGGGTGAATTTGAGAGCTGGGTACATGGAAGACACCCCGGAAAAGACAGCAAGGTATGTGAATGGCCTAAGGATGGAAATATTGGATGAGATAAACACTCTCTCCCCAAGGAACATAGAAGAATCATACTAGAGTGCCATGAAGGCAGAGGAGAAGATCACAAGAAAACAGAATGCCAGGAGAGGACGAGGAACTGATAGAGGGAGAGGACAATCCTATGGCAGAGGGTGAACTACCAACAATAGTGAAGAGGGCAGCAATTCCAATACTTTGGGGACAACAGAAAAAGGAGACAACACTCAAGGAGGAAGGCCATATCATAGAGGAAGGGGAAATGGCAGAGGCAGAGGAGCTGCCTACCAGTGTTACAAGTGCCACAAATGGGGGTACAGGTCTTTTGAGTGTCTTGAAGGGGAACAAGCTGGTCAAAGAGGAGCATATGTCACACAGCCAGAGGAAGTAGAGGCACCATCCCAGGAAGTAAAGAATGTGCTGGAAACAAGGGAAGAATTAGTTTTGAATAAAGTACTGCTAAAGCCAGCAAAGGAGACAGCTGAACAAACCCAAAGGAAGGCATTATTCTAGATAGTTTGTAATTCACACGGAAAATGTTGCAATCTGATTATCAACAGTGGGAGTACAGATAATTTGGTTTCCATAGAGATGGTGGAGAAGTTGAGTTTGAAGTGGCTAAAACACCCCACTCCCTATAAGGTGCCGTGGTTGCAGAAAGGCCATCAGCTGCTGGTTGACGAACAGTGTGAAGTTGAGTTCCATACTGGCAAGTATAAGGACAAGGTTATTTGTGATATTATTCCTATGGACGTATGTCGTATATTGCTAGGAAGGCCATGGCAATATGACAGGAATGTATTTAATGATGGAAAGACAAATAGTTACAAGTTTGTCAAGGATGGGATTAAGCACACGCTCGTACCCATCAAGGAGGAGGAAGGAGCAGAAACAAGCGGAACAAAAGTGCTATTAATGGGTGGAAAACAATTTTTAAAGTATATTGAAGATAATGAAGTGAACTATGTTGTTGTGAGAAGGCCAAGAACAGTGCTGTTGCACACAGACATTTCTGATTTACCTGTAGAAATTTAGAAAATGTTGCAGGACTTCAACGACATTGTAGTTGACGATTTACCAGATAAATTAGTTCCTAAGAGAAGTATCAATCATCACATAGACTTTATACTTGGAGCTAGTTTGCTAAACAAGGCAGTGTACCAAATGAGTCCTAAAGACAACAAGGATATTAGAAAACAGGTACAGGAATTATTGGATAAGGGGTTGATAAGGGAGAGTCTAAGTCCCTGCACAGTCCCAACAGTTTTAAGTCCCAAGAAAGGAGGAGAGTGGTGGATGTGCACAGATTCAAGAGCCATCAATAAGATTACCATTAGGTAAAAGTTTCCACTAACACGTATGGATGATATTATGGACTGTTTGAGTGGGGCAACATATTTCTCAAAAATTGATCTGAAGAGTGGTTACCACCAGATTCAAATCAGGGAAGGGGATGAAAGGAGGACAACCTTCAAAACCAATGAAGGACTATATGAGTGACTGGTAATGCCATTTGGATTCAGTAATTCCTTTAGTACCTTTATGCGCTTGATGAATGAGATGTTAAAAGAATTCATTGGAAAATTCGTGATTGTATATCTTGATGATATACTGATTTTCAGCAAAACCAGAGAAGAACATTTTCGAGACCTTTGAAGTGTACTGGAGAAGTTGCAGTGAAAGCTGCAAATAAATCTAAAAAAGTGTTCTTTTCTTCAGAGGGAACTGGTTTATTTGGGTTTTGTGATTGTTGAAAATGAGTTGAAGATGGACACAGAGAAAATTGCAGCAATCATTAGCTGGCCATCCCCAAAAAGTCTGTTTGAGGTACGTAGTTTTCATGGGTTGGCAAGTTTTTATTGTAAGTTTATAAGAAATTTTAGTGAGATCTACGCACCTATGTTGGATACTATAAAAAAGGCAAGTCAACCTTTCCATTGGATTGAGGCAGCAAAGAAAAGCTTTCAACTGCTGAAGAAGAAGATTACTGAAAGACCAATCCTGAGATTGCCAGATTTTGACAAGATTTTTTAGGTTCGTTGCGATGCCAGTAGTACAGCCATTGGGGCTGTACTCAGCCAGGAAGACAAACCTGTTTCTTATTTCAGTGAAAAACTGAACGAAAGCAGGCATAAGTATTCATCTTACGACAAGGAGTTCTATGTTGTCGTCCAAGCATTGAAGCATTGGAGACACTATTTGCTGGGAAATGAATTTGTTTTGTTTTCTGATAATTCTGCATTACAGTACATTATGCAGTAGCATAAGCTAAACCACAAGCATGCAAAATGGATTGAGTACTTGTAGAGTTTAACATTTTTCTTGAAGCATATCAGTGGATAGGCCAACAAGGTAGCAGATGCATTGAGCAGAAGATCTTTGCTCTTATAGGAGAGTACGATACAAGTATTGGGTTTCGAGCACCTAACTAACTTGTATTAGATAGATGCAGATTTCACGGAGGCTTATGAAGCCTGCCAGAATCCTTTGTTGAGGAAATATAGTCCATGGTTGGACTATAACTTACAGGAGAAGCTGTTTTTTAAACGGGGACAACTATGTATTCCTGACTATTCAATGGGGGAGAACATCCTTCGGGAGAATTACAGCGGAGGTCTTGCTGGACATTTCAGCATTGACAAAACCTTAGAACAACTCAACCATTCTTATCTTTGGCCAAAGATGCAAAGGGATGTGAAGCGATTTGTAACTAGATGTAAAGTGTGTTAGTTGGCAAAATGACACAGTCAAAATCCGGGACTCTATACACCACTACCTATCCCAAGTAGACCGTGGGACTCAGTCAGCTTGGATTTTTTCTTGGGTCTATGAAGAATGCTACGAGGTTACAACTCTATGATGGTGGTAGTGGGCTGATTCTCAAAGATGGCACATTTCATCCCTTGTAGAAAAACCAGTGATGCCACTCATGTAGCACACTTGTTTTTCATAGAGATAGTCAGGCTACACAACCTGCCTAAGTCCATTGTTTTCGATAGGGACGTGAAATTTACAGGACACTTTTGGCATACCTTGTGGAAAAAGATGGACACGTAGTTAAGCTTCAGCTCTGCTTATCACCCACAAACCGACAGGCAAACAGAGGTGGTAAAGAGGAGCTTGGTAAACCTACTACAAAGCTTGATCAGAGAAAATTCACGGATGTGGGATCGTGTACTTGCCCAAGTGGAGTTTTCTTACAATGACTCATCGAATCGGAGCACGAGATATAATCCTTTTTAGATCTTATATGGCATGCATCTCGCGAAGTGCATGAGTTACGAGATCTGGGACAGCAGGAAAGAAGGAGTGTTGATGGGGAAGATTTCGCCAAAGCAATGAAAGACCTACGCAAGCAGGGAAAGACGAAGTTGTAGGACAACAGTAAAAAATATAAGCAGCGGGCAGATCTGAAAATGCGACAGGTGCAATTTTATGTGGGGGATGAAGTCCTCACACATTTTCACAGAGAACAGTTTCCTAGGAGTGAATACAACAAGCTGAAATACAAAAAGATTGGCCCTTGCAAAATTATGCGTAAATTTCTAGCCAATGCTAATGAATTACAACAACCACCAAGAATAGGCATATCACCTATGTTCAATGTGGCAGATCTGTTTCCATACACTACCAGTCCAGAAGACGACAGTACAACACGACCAGAACATGATACCCAGGTGGAAAGCGATTCTTGGATGAAGCAAATGCCTTCGGCTCATCCCCTTGAGATCGAGAGAATTATTGACACACAGGTGGCCAAGCGAACTCGCAGGAAAGAGTATCTTCAATACCTTGTCAAGTGGAAGAACCGTCCCATTGAGGACAATTCATGGGTTGACGCGGCATAAATACAGCGTGTAGGATATTCTATCGAGGAGCTCATGGAGCGGAGCCATGAATTTTTGTTACGCCGAGAGCCTGATGCAGGAGCATCCAACTCAAGGTGAACAAAAATGAACATGTTTGATTCACAGGTTACATGTAGATAGGTTGACAGGTCATTGTACCTAAATATTTTAATTCCCTTAAGTTCTGGCATTTAGCAGTTGACAGTACATTATGTTTCCTTATTTTCTTTTAATTTCTTTTAGTTGTTGTTCTGAATTAATCATAGAATTTAGGTGAATAGAAAATTAAATAGTTATCCAATGTAACTTCTTGTAACTTTTGGCAGTTACTAAAACTACTCAATAACTCATACAAAAGAAGAAAAATGAGACATTGAAAGAATTGATTCAATTAGAGTAGAAAACTGAAATACAAACCATACAAGAATTTTTCAAGATCATCCGTGTCCATTCACAACTGAATCTACTTTGTTTGTTTTTTCTTTTCTCGTTACATAACAATATTGGACGCATTAAAGAAATATAGTGTTAGGGACTAGTGAAATAGTGTTTTGTTACAAGCATCAGAAGAGTGACAGAGTTGATGGGACTGAGAATAGGTGGGTGTGAATACAACAAACCCACGGACGAAGTCACAACCAAGAACCAAGGAAAAAAGGCTTTCAGAGACACTACAAACCTATAGTTACCAGAATACATTGTACGTTTTGACAAAGACAATCACCAAAATAACCATAGGGTTCCATGCAAGCATAAAATTATCATAATAACCATCAGGTAACATTTCCACCGAAGTACTGTAATTTCTTTTCATGAAATAATGCACAATAGCATTTATACAAATATTGGAGACAGTAAAAATTCCATGGATAAATCACATTGCATATTTTTATAGATAAGCCAGACTCAAAAACCTGAACAGCGTTGACACGATAAGCCAAACTATAAGTGCTAAGACCATTACAGACAAAGGGCTTTCATGCCCAAAACCTATCAATAGAGTTGACCTATCAAGACAACAGAGAGGAGAGGCAAAGCTCAGCTAAAAACCCTAGGCATTAACAAGTAAAAGCAGGACAAGACCCTACCTGTTTGGGCCAGCAACAACCAAATTGTGCAATAGAGCCATATCCCACACCTGAGGTGCCGACGAGCCACCTGCAAGAGCAACGATCAAATGTATTACAGACCTGAGGGTGTAGAAGCTTAAAAAACAATATTAAGCAAAGCAAGGGTTTGCAAACACAGATACCTACCAGGAAGGCAATGTTGGACTGGAAAAGAGTCTCGACCGGTCGCCAACCACCAAGGGAACCCTTCTGACATACGAGTGAGTCCCTTAGTACCATAGAAAAGATGACAGAGTAAGTAAATCATGGAGGGAGGACTTACCATTGTTTTTAGAGGAGCTGAGATCGAACGGTAAGACCCTTGACGGTAGCAACCTAGTGCATTGCAGATAAATAGTAGTTAAACAATAGAGAAATTCATTAAAGAAAGACAGCAATGTAATAACAAGAGAATATATGAAATAGTGACCACAAAAGGCATCCACAAGAACCACAAAGCAGAGCAACCTAGTAGCATACCACCAACAGAACCAGTTATTGGAGCAGAGGTTGAAACTGGAGCGCCACTGAACCAAACCAACCACAGTCACAAATGAACAGTGGAGAAACCCTTCCGGACAACAGATAATGAACAAAATGCCAAATGAACGAAGAGTGGGAGAGTAAACCAAAGGTGGGAATGCGTGTCTCGAGAATGGGACAGGTGTTCCTTCATAATAAATGCCATGTACCGAGTAATCAATGTTATAATGAAAATATCTACCACTAAACCGTCGGGAGTCTTATCCACATAATCACCACATTAATCATTATGTTAATCGTTTAATAAAATCGCGAAGTTTCAAAGGGCTGGTCCCATCACCTGGACTTCCTCCTCTAGAAGAAAACCTTGGACCTACGGTCGTTCACTATTCACAAACCTGTTGGCCCCTCTTCCCCACACATCAGCCCTACTTCTATCGGGAATATCACCGTTCAACACAAAAAGCCTCGCGACAGTAGGTACTTTCGTGGACGTCCACATCCCCTTCCCTCTTTCAATCCTTTTTATTCTTGTACCCTCATTGATGTTCCCATTATTGATTCTAACCCTACTCAGGCCCTTGGAGCACAGAATCCCGCACAAGGCCAAACATGACCTTTATCCTCTCTCTCAATATGAGGGGACTAGGGGCCACCCCTAAATTTCTGGCCTTAAAGGAACTTTTCTCCTCTCTCCACCCCTCCATTATTCTTCTACATGAAACTATGGATGTTGCTCCTCAGGTGATTGATTATTTTCGGAAAATGCTTCCAGACTGGCATATGGCTACACAGATGCACACGGACACTCTTGTGGCCTGGTCGCTATCTGGGATCCTCGATGGGTCAAGGTCAGGGATTTCTCCTATTTTGTTGGGATTCTCCTTGCTGGTCACATTCGTGACCTCATCGGTGGAATTCATATCCTTAATGTATATGCTCCTTACTGTGATCGGGATTATTTTTGGCAACATCTGATAGAGAAAGAGTTACTTGATCTTTCTTCACTCGTCATTGCGAGACATCTTAATGGCATTTTCTGTACACGTGAGAACTGTGGTTGCACCAAAAGGGCTGATGTCATGGCAAACCAGTTTAAGGATATTATTCTGGAACACAATTTGTTAGATATCTGTCCCTCTACTATTATTCCTACTTGGGACAACGGGAGTTTGGGTTTGGGTTACATTGCAAAGCGACTAGATCGCTTTCTTCTGCATGAACAAATCATTGAGAGGTTTAGGATGGTTTCCTCTGGAATTATTAGCTGCCACATATCTGACCATCGGCCTATTGATGTCCACTGGTGATGAGATGAGTACCGTGGTGGTTTTCCCTTCAAATTTAACCGAATTTGGCTGAAAGATCCCATATATATTGACCTTGTTAAAGACGTATGGCACAAAGATGGGATTCGTAACCCCTCCCATGTGAGGCACATTTTGGATAAGCTTGGGGTCATGCGGAAAGAGACAAAGCAATGGGAAAAAAGGAAGAAGAGGCATATGAATAGAGAACTCGCTGCTATTTCAAAGGAGCTCCTGGGGATCCACCCCCACTTATTAGAACATTCTCTCCTGGATGTAATTCAAAGCCGCATACATGTATTGGAATCACAAAGGCAAAAACTGTTGCATATCAAGGAGACTACATGGATATTAAAAAGCAGAGCAATCTGGATCCAAGAAGGCGACCGTAATACCAAATTCTTCCACATATATGTTAATTACAGGCGTTGAACAAACTCTATATCGGAGATATTTGACTCAAATGGAAACAAATGCCATACACAAGAGGATATTAGTCAGGCCGCCATCTCCCACTTTGAACAAACTTACTACCAAAGAACATTGAACTGCCCAAAGGATCAAATTTGGGGGATTCAACACTTCCCCACCATGTTCTATGCTGAAGCTAATCAGGCCCTCTTCCAATCTTTCTCGGGAGTGGAAATATTGGAGGTCCTCAAATCATTCAAAGGCGACAAGAGCCCCAGTCCTGATCGCTAGACCGTCGAACTGTTCACTCACTTCTTCGACCTCTTTCAATCAGATCTGGGAAACATGGTTAAGGAATCTCATGTACTGGGATATATTCATCCACACTTAAACTCCACTTATATTGCATTGATACTGAAGAAGCCACTTTACCATACTTTCTTGGACTTCCGCCCCATATCACTCTGCAATCTTGTCTACAAGATTATCTCCAAGACCATTGCAAATCATATGCGGCTCATCCTCTCCTTGTTCATCTCTCCCTAGCAATTTGGTTTTCTAAAAAATCGACAAATACATGACACCATTGCAATCACACAGGAATGTTTGCATTCTATCCAAACAAATAAATTAAGCGCAGAAATCATGAAAGTGGAACTTCAAAAAGCCTTTGACTGTCTGGATTAGGGTCATTTGCGATTGGTTCTCCACAAAGTGGGTATACAATCCTGTGTTGCTGAGTGGATCATGGCATGCATATCCAATGTCCAATTTGATGTGATTATAAACGGATACCCAATGACATACGTCAAGGCTAGGCGAGGACTTCGACATGGTTGTTCTCTATTACCCATCCTTTTTATTATGGCTATGGATGGACTGAGCCTACACATTTCAAATGTTGTTGTTGAGGGCCATTTTCATCCACTCCACATCGGCATAAATATTCAGATCTCCCACAACTTCTTTGTTGATGATGTACTCATCATGGGGTTCCTTAATAGGTTTTCTTGGCTACACCTTTTCCATATTTTTCACTAAATTTGGGAATGCATCTGGTCTTATAATGAATCAAAGTAAATCCTCTATTGTACATGATAAATGCGATATGGATATTATTGACTACATTTCAAGGTTATTTGGGGTCGCTTCCAAGCACATGTCTTGAGGTATGAAATATCTCAGTTTCCATATTAAGCCATGTAATTACAGCATCCTAGACTGGCAGTGGCTTGTCAATCGGAAAATATCGAGCTGGGAATTTAGTTGCCTTTCTATGGGAGACCGCTTCACTTTACCACATGCTTTGATTACTCAGATGGGTGTGTACTGGGCACACTTATTCCATCTCCCTATCACCATCATCAAAAAACTAAATTGGATTATTGCTAACTTCATCTGGTCTGGAATATGTTAGAAAATAAATATCATCTTACCAAACTAGATCACATCTCCATGCCAAAGCATCTGGGAGGCTGGTATTTTGAATTTGAAGAGATTTTCCTATTCTCTTCTGCTCAAATCTTTATGGTGAGGGATCTTTGGCGATGGCACCTGGAGTTTAATCATAAAACAAAAGTATTTGAAGGACATCGACTTCATGGTTTGGTTGTGTAGAGGGTGTATCGGCTGTAACACCAACTCTACTGTCTAGCATGGATTTACAAAAGTCCACCACTATTTTCTATCACTCCTCTCGTGGAAAATAGGTTTTGGTCACCACATTGCTATTGGACAGGATTACATCGGGGGTCTTAATGATCTCAACAAATTCATGTTTCCCCTCCTCCATGGAACTAACAACAATGGCATTTACTTCTCGCAACAAGTCATTTCGACTTGGCATAAAAGTTGCCCCATTTGGAAATGATCTGTGGAGTTGGGACTTATTGGACAGAATGTTGAGGAATGGAAATGATACACAGACAGCTACATCAAGCCGGAATTTGTGGAGATGTAGAAATAGATTGGATTGTATGGACGGGCAAAATGAAGGGCACCAACATCATGGTGGCGGATACATATCTCCATCTCTGTTGTCGGGACACCATACATCCTGAGGTATGCTAGTTTTTTAAATTCTGGAATTCTCACATTCCTACTAAAATCACCATTTTCCTCTGGTTAGTCTGGAGAAATAAAAATTTGATGTGGGCAAACCTTTAGAAAAGAAATTGGTCCGGTCCTGGGATGTGCATTCTTTGCAGGAGAGCAGAAGAAGATAATTTACATATGTTCATTATATGCCTTGTTGTTTCTAAAATCTCGCAAAATCTCGCTGCCATTTTTGGTCTCCAACTCCCACAATTCACCTGCATGCCTCAGTGCCTTGAATGGTGGAGTCAGCAAAATGCCACCAAGCACTATATTCTTCCAATTTTCCTTTGGGAGATCTGGAGATGGAGAAACAACATTATCTTCAATAACTACAGAGAAAACAATGCATTGGTGATAGAGAGAATAGAATCACACTCTCTTATGGACTACAAATTGGCATGAACACTAAAAAATTCAAAAAATCACAAACATGCCTTGAGATCATATACCCTGCGGGGTTTTTTGATGGTGCATTAAAAAGCAGCACATGAGGATGTGGTTTCTTGATCCTATTTTCACCTGAGCAGGCATATCATGTTCACTGTGGTGCGAGTATAGGCACTAATACAAAGGCAGAGGGCATGGCATTATGGGGCCTACTCTGGTTCACTAGTTTCCTAAATATTCATACTATCCACATATTCGAAGATTCCAAAATCATCATTGGTTATATCTGCGGCGAAGCTACAATATCCAAGCCCACACTACAACGCTGGTTACAACAAATTACATCACTTTGGAGTTCACTATATCTCTCTTCGATTCAACATATTAATAGGGAGTTCAATCAAGTTGTAGACAGTCTCTCCAAGAAAGGCATACTGGACAACCTGGAGGGTTTACACATTAAGATCAAGATGGGAGACACATGCATGGAGACCGGGGTGCTGCCACTACTAGGATAAATCTACTCTCCATGACTTATTCCTTTTTTGATGATCTTGGTACAATGGACTGTTTATAAAGATGACTATATGTATGAGTGATGCTCATAGGTATGCACCTATTACTATCACTGATATGCTGCTGTTTTGGAAGCAAATGTAACTTTTTTGTGATTGAATATAACACTTTTTCATATTGAAAAAAAAAAGATTACTCATTCCGAGTGTGGTGACAAAGAAAGACACAACCAAAAGTTCAATGGATTTAATGAAGAGTAATTCAAATGGAGTCGTCTAACGAGGTGGAGGAATTGCCTGGACAGTGAAAAGTGGTGTGCAAAAAAATTTCAAAAAATCTTTTAGAGCAAGAGTTTGAATCGTGTTTTTGATGGTGGAAATGGATTCAACACCATCAAAAATGTCTAAGCCACCTAAAATTTTGAAGTTTAACAACTATAACTTTAATTTACAAAAAGCAGTAGTCTATAACGCGACTTTTTGAAAGTCTTTCCGGCAGATTTTTCCAGTCAAAATCCGGCATCAATTCATTGAAATCCCAAGTTTGATAGCTAGTTTCTGCACAATCAATGGCTCCCAGGGGTTTTTCAGGGGGCTGAATCCAAATATGCAGTGAAAAAACCATTTTAACTGCTTAAAAATCAAGATTTAACCTCATTTCTTCCGCCGGATTCCGTTACCGGAATCTCCAAAAAGTCGCATTATAGACAACTCCTTACAAAAATCCTTGCGCGATTTTCTTTAAATATAACTGGAATTTCTAAAACTTGTTAGACTACACGAGTCTAAATTGTATTTTGTCGGGGGTTATCTCCTCTGACATGTCTACCGTACGGCTACTTTCCTTAATACACGAAAACACAGGAGGAACGAGGCCCGACGATGCCACCGTCATGTTGAATTTTTATTCTCCACGACAATCTATCGTCGGCACCACGTCAAGAATGTCTATAACTCGTTGACAAAAAGAAAACTCCTTTGTACCTTTAGTTGGAAATTTTAATACACCGTGAAGAATCTAATTACGTGGTTCACATCAAAAGTGGAATGCAGTTAAACGTCTAATTAAGTCGTTCAAATCACAAGTGCAAGCGCTATGCTTTCGGTGTGATCCGAAGCTCTCTAGTTAAGTCGTTCAAATCAAAAGTGCTATGTGTTTGCTTGAATTCTAAGCTACTAGCTGTTAACGCGGAGCTCTGACAGATCACGTAATTGGAGTACAAGTTCACAACAATATGGTTGCCAGTGCTCCATATCTGACAAAACCCATGTGCTGTTCTGCAGTGCCGTCGCCATTAATAATACAATTGTTTATAAGTGCCCACTCACAACCTATATTCCATCTATCTCATACATTCATCTCATCGATGGGTAATTGCTACGGGTATTCGGTCCGCAGAAATAAGGTTATGGAGAACGCACACACAAACGGATCGGGTCGCAAATTAATGCAATTGCAAGAGTATGGAGATGGCGGGGTTAATCGTGACAGGCCAATACCCCCCTCAATAGAAAGCCATCGTCGTGAAGGGCACCGCTCTTCTGTGCAACCGTTCACTGAACATAATACTCAGAGCTTCCACGATCTGAATCTTCTACGACCATTGCATTTTGATCTTGGTTTACAAAACAGGGAGGGTAATTTTAATCACCTAAATCCGTCACAAGGTGGAGAGGTTCGCAGAATTAAGGTATTGATCTCTTCGAGAGAACTGTCTGAATTGCTTCGTCGGAACAACGGTGACGGAGATGGGGATATGAAGTCCTTTCTGTTGCAGAAATTGCAGGGCAATGAAATAGGTGTGCGGCGTTCTCGACGTTCTTGGAAGCCGTCACTGTCTCGTATCCCGGAGGTAATTTCCTCATGATCAGTATGAGAAGCCGCTACTCTCATACTCGCATGACATGCCGCCAACTGCTTGTGACTTCTGCAGCTTGAGACGGAGAGACCCTGTCCGCTCTCGAAGAAGTCATTGTATTTATTTATTTACTATTATTTATGATGATTCCATTTAGTGGCGAGGAGCTGGAACATGGACGTAGATAGTTATCAAGCCTGCAAATTTGAAGTATTGTTGCTTCAGGATTGTGGATCGGGTTGGACATGTAATCATTTAACGACTTTTTAATATTAGGGTGAAATCTACCACCGGTAGCGTTTAATTTTACTTCATAGTTACCCAGTTCTAATTGGAATACGATACGATATGAAAATAAATAGATTCAAGTTTTTTCAATTTGGAAAAAATTGGGTATGCTTTAAAAAAATTCAAATATATGTTTCAAAATTTGCCTAATCTACTTGTCATCTGAGTGAGCTTTGGTTTAACTTACTGATTGCTCACTCTATCTGGACAATCCATTAATATTTTTTGATGTTTGGGCCAAAGAATAACCAGTTTTTGACCTTCAATTCTTACTGATTGCTCACTCTATCTGGACAATCCATTAATATTTTTTTTTTGATGTTTGGGCCAAAGAAAAATCAGTTTTTGTCTCCGCTTTAATGCCTCCGGCATGTATCGTTTGTGTATCATGAAATTGAATATTTAAGATAATTCAGCTGAATCGAACGAATCGAGGAATATTAGAATTTTTTTAGACCGATTCGGCTGAACTTGGTAACCGTGATAGAAAATGTTTATAAAATCAGAGACCATCTTTTGCTTGTGTTCGTCATGTATATGTTTGAGGGTTTGCTTTGTTTGCGCTTTTTCACGAGTTAATCAAACCATATACTTTTGTTTTTTTTTTTTTTCCGGGTTTGCACTGCCTAATGAGGCAGTTAAGCTTTATAGTCCTAAAAAGAAAAAAGGCCATAGAAACTCATTGGAGTTAAAGAAGCATTTTGATTTTTTTTGTTCTAAAGAAAAACAAAATGTTTGGAAATAATTTTTGCTTCCAAAATCGACAACTTTGCAACGGTTAATTAACAGAGAAGTGCGACAGAGACATCAGGTTATTGACAAGTTCTATCTTCATCTATGTGTCAAATATATCTCAACATGGTTATTAGTTTGAAGATAATTTAATGACTACTCAAGACACCACAATACATTATTGACCAGCTCTATTTTCACTTTTAACTAATATATCAAGCTTAATATATCAAATATTAAGTATGTGTTATTATATAATATTAAGTATGTGTCATTATATAAGTAAAAAATAATACCCAAAAATTTTAGTATATAAATAAAGATACTTTTAAAATAAAAGTAACATTGATATATTATAAAGATTAAATAAAAATGAATGGAAGGAATGAATCACTAATTATTTAATAATAATATTATTAAAGTTACAATTTGAACTAATTTTATTTTTTTATTAAAAATTTAAAATTATACTATTTTGATAATATATAAGGTATAAATAAATCATATCTCATAGTTTTATATCTTTTTGTGACCGATATGTTTTCGCTGATCGTATCGTTTTATTGAGGCAGTATATCTCCACATGTGGTCGATCTGCTTATGTGGATCCTTTTTTGTTCTCTGTCTACAGTCTCTTCAGTCTTTTTTAGATGGCTCTGTCTCCCCAAATAGTACTATGGTTTTATTTGCTGATCCAGAACTCTTTCCGGGGTCATAAGCTTTGTTCTTGAGCATGTATATTGGGCTTTTTATATATCTTATATAAATACATAGTGCTTTTTCGTCTTGAAAAAAAAAATTAATAAATAAATAAATAAATAAATATTTTTTTATTAAAATTCGTAGATAAAATGAGTAATTTATATTTTTTTGATCATCATGCACGAGAAGACTTGATTTTATTTTATTTATTATTATTATTTATTTATTTATTTTTATTTATTATGGTGTCAATATAAAAGAACAATGAACTTTTTCTAAAATAAAATTAAAAAATAAAGGAAAAATCAATAAAAAAGGAAAAACACATGAAAAAAACCACACAACATCACTAGCATCAACATTATTTTGAAATCCTAATAGTGAACCATAGACACTGTTGAGATTTTTCTGTTTTAGTCAAAATAGACAAAATCCCAGTGTGTGACAACAATAGAAAATATGTTGGTGGATTATCTCCAGGTTGTTGGGAGCAAATTAATGCATCCTAAATTTGATGTGAGAGCAGTTAGGTTCTCTCTGCTATAAAACAGGTTGTCATACGGATAGCTGGGTGTGAGTGTGAGAGTTTCATTGATGTAATCTCCAATTTGAATAATATATTCATGATGCCTATGTTTGGTGGACGTAGCCCAGATTGGTTGGGTGAACCACGTTAAAATTGTCTTTTATGTGCTTGATTGAATGATGTGTATTTATTAAGGTTACTGTGCACCTGAATTCCAACAAGTGGTATCGGAGCAATGTTGGAGGTGCTGAGATTGCATGCTGGAGGGTGAATATCACTGCTGCGCAGAAGAGACCAGACCTGCGTGCTGGAATTGGGCACATAATTGAATGCTGATGCGTTTGCTGGGCAGCCCTGGCGTGGTGAGGAGCAGCCGTTGATATACAATAGAGTGCGCACTGCCTTTTGCTGTGTGGAGCGTAAACGGTATGTGTTTAAATCACTGGTAACCTTTGCGTATTAAATCACTGTAACTCGCTGGTAATATTAAATCGCTGTGAGTGGGGCGTATTTTTTTTTTAAATATTGCTGGAGCATATTTAAATTGCCAGTGCGTGTTTTTTTGGGTGAAATCGCTGGTGTCATATTTCTGCTGCAATGAGTGGAGCCTGTTGTTTACATTGTTGGTGTCATATTACCTCTGCATGTTTTTTTTAAATTGCCCCTGCGCGTTGATAATTGACCGAAACTTGTTCAAGAGTGCAGATTGGTGAGTTGGATATCATTAGCTCATAAAAGACAACTTGATCTCATTGTCTCGTATGGGGAGAACCAAATTTAAATGTCTCGTTGACTTGAAATGAACGGACGAGTACAATCTAAACTTACACATTTCGTTGATCGACATGCATTATTGGGGCAAAGACGAATGTTTTATATCAATTCAATAACAAATGTGCATGGAATGTGCATGGATTAAAACGGATGCCGGTGTTTAAACCCTTGAATTTTCTCAAGCATTTAAACAGGAATTCACATTTTATTGTGTATACACCACAAGACCATATGTGAATTCCACGATGGTCATATTCGTTGCACAATACTACTAGATGCCAACAAAGATCAAGAATAATCTATTGAGATTTTTTTTTGTTTAAAAAGGGCATCTAAGTGTGCATGCATATTGTAGAGTTTTTGAGCCACAAGCAGGGAATGTTTTTTTTATTTTTGGCGATGGTCTTTTGTATTGTAATTCACAGCAAAATATTTTTTTGTTGTGTAAAAAAAAAAAAGGGGCAGTTTTTTTTTTTTTTTTATGGCATAAGTACAAAGGCACAGGCAGATTTTTTGTAAAATCAAAGGCATAGGCAGATTTTTTTGTGTCAAATCAAAGGCATAGGCAAATTGTTTGTGTAAAATCAAAGGCATAGGAAATTTTTTTTTGCTGGTTGGATATTGGAGATTATTGTGTTTGCTGATACAAGATGGCCAAAACCCAATGTGCCTGTTTTGATATTGAGTTTGACGATGTTGTTGGAGCCTTGTTGGCTGAGGAGACGAGGAAGAGGTCGAATGCAGACACCTCCACATCAGAGGTAATGATGGCCAGAGGTCGCTCACGAGAGAGACACTCCGGGGGAAAGCATAGCGACACTCGTTCAAACTCCAAAGGAAAGAAGCCAAGGATGAAGTGCTGGCATTGTGGCAAGGCTGGAAATCTAAAAAAGGATTGCTGGAAGCGAATGCAGGCTGCTAAAGAAAGCTCTTCGATAGAAAAGAAGGAAGCCAACACCACGGATACAGGTTCAGTATCAGGTTCAGGTATGAGTGATGAGGTATTGTCAGTTAATGTTTCAAAACATGATCAACATTGGTTGTTAGATTCCGGGGCATCTAACCACATGTGTATTCATAAAGATTAGTTTAAAACATATAAATCAATTGATGATGGTGTTGTGTACATGGGTAATGATGTAACATGTAATATTGTTGGGATTGGGAGCATACAACTACAAATGTTTGATGGGACAACAAGAATATTAACTGATGTAAGGCATGTACCAGATTTAAGGAAAAACTTGATTTCAGTAGGAGCACTTGATTCAAATGGATATAAAAATATAATTCAAGGTGGAGTTATGAAAATTTACAAAGGCATCTTACTAGTGATGAAAGCTAAGAAAGTAGGAAATCTATTTCAGTTAGAAGGTAGAACTGGGTCAGATCATGTGTCTGTGTTTGAACATGAAAGAAGTTCCATTCACTTATGGCATCAAAGATTGGGGCATATGAGTGAAAGAGGATTGAAACTTTTGGCTGACCGAAAGTTACTTCCTAATCTAAGATCTGGAAAATTGGATTTCTGTAAAGATTGTCTGTTTGGTAAACAAAGTAAACAAAAGTTTAAAACAGGCAAACATACTAGTAAAGACATACTTGATTATATCCATTCAGATATGTGGGGTCTAGCTCCTACACCTTCATATGGTGGTTCGTCTTATTTTGTATCATTCATTGATGACTTTTCTCGGAAAGTTTGGGTCTACATGTTGAAAAAGAAGTCTGATGTGTTTACAGTTTTCA
>APFE031165574.1:5961-35644 GCA_000404065.3 Pinus taeda | reverse complement strand
AGGCAACCATTCGGATGGTTTGCTAAGAGTGTGTGAGGATTTCTTGATGTAATCTCCAATTTGATTAATATATTCCTGATGCCTATGTTTGGTGGATGTAGCCCAGATTGGTTGGGTGAACCACGTTAAAATTGTGCCTTATGTGCTTGATGTTCTGCTTTGTTTATTATGTTGTGTGTTTAATTAATTTAGCTGTGCACCTGATCCAACAAAAGTAACAATAACAACGCGGGGCCTTTATTCATACACAACATGTTGCTTCCACAAGTATGGTTTTCCTAATAATACGTCACAAACTTCAAGGGGAGTAATGTCACACAATACCTCATCTGTGAAGGGCTTGATGTTGTATGGAAGACGACACTACTGGCTCACGCAAAGATCCCATCCTTGGTGAACCCACTCAATGGTGTACGGTTGTGGATGTGTTGTGGTTGGTAAGCCCAACCGCTTCACGACCTTTGCCGAAATGAGGTTCTTTTGGCTCCCCCTGTCGACAATGGACTGTAGCGGGGAGCCCTTTACCCACATCTGGGAGCAGAAGAGACTCTCCTCCTCCTCTGGATCTTTGGGTTCCTCCTTTTGGATCTTCGTGGTGGCAACGATGGCGTTGGGCTCCACATCAATAATCTGCTTCCCTTTGTCATTCACCTTATCAGGTTCTGACTCAAAGTCGGAACATGCATCTGATTCTGAAACCTTTAGCTCGGCCACCAGTGACTGCCTAGCCCGACACTCACTTGTGTTGTGAGTGGAGCTCTTATGGAACTCACACCACTTTCTCGTGTCCTTTTCCAGCTTCGTGGTGTTGTTCTTTGCTTGCAGATTTGGCGGGTTGCCTTGGGCCGCCTCGCCTTGGCTTTTTCCTTTGTTCTATGGTTTGAAGGCACCTTTCCCTTGCTTCAGATTTGTAGATCCAAAGTCTCGCTTCTTCTGTTTAAACTTTTGCTCGACCTTGACGACATATCGGTATGTCGTGCTGAGTGAGGAGATGTTCAGAAATTTTATTTCTTCCTGGATGTACTTGTGAAAGCAGCCACGGTATTTGAGTACCAAATTCCGCTCTGTATCCTTGATACCCAACTTTGTGCGAAGGGTATGGAAAATATTGGTAAACTCTGACACGTCTTGGTCCCTTCCCTGCCATAGCGTGGTCCACTTTATGTATTGATCCTCATAGCTTCCAATAGGGTAGTACTGCTCCTTGATGGCATCCCGGAATGAATTCCAAGTGGGTGCGGCTCAAAATAGTGAGCCTATATTTTCATCCTTTTGCTCGTAATAGGTTTCCCACGAATCCTTGACGTGGGGGGCTGCTTTGAGAAGAGCGAAAATAATCTTTTCCTAACTGGAAAAATCATGAACAAAAAAATAACGCTCTAGTACATTTAACCATTTATCGATGGCATCTGCGTCTATCTAACTGTCAAATATGGGGATTTCAAAATTAACTTATACCTTAAACGGTGTAGGGTTTCCAGAGTAGCTATTGGAAGTCGATGCATCGCCCCTTTGTAGCCGCTAAAGGATCTGGGAAAAGTTGTCCATCATCGCGTTCCTTTGTCACTCGAGGGCTTCTTCGAGCAAGATTTTGATAGGATCTCCTGCCCCCTCGTCTTTCTTTTCATCTGCCACAGGAGGCCATCAAGATTTGCAAGGCTGGTCTTGCAAAGGTTCGACCAGTTCAAGCCCTAACACCTTATATCCCGACCTCATTAGGGACATGCAAAGAAAAACAGAGAAAAAAAGCAGACCACTCTAATACCATTGATCTGGATTTAAACAGGAATGCAACAAATTACAGAGATAACCATAAACACAAAGATGTAGCGGAAATAATACTTCATTTCATTAATGTAAAATACTAAAATATGCTTACAAACAGGAATGGAAATAAATCAGCTAGGGCGATGGTAGCTTATCTCTGAGAAGAGATGTGGTGGCTACATGTCTCTGAACCGCCTTACAATGAGGCTCCAGGGCCTTTTTATTATTGAACAATAAGAGCAAACCCTAAATAACCAAAACCCTAACCCGAGGAGATGTAACACCAAGAGTTTATGGGCCCCGTTGGGGTGAGTTGGACAACCAACTTCCCGGGGTCGTGACTTGGTCATATTATCTCCATTTGACGCGCATGATAGCCCATTGGAAAGATCTCTCCAAGGACTACGATAGAAAAGATGATTTTAAACAAAAAATCACTAGAGGTAGATTTCCAAAAAAACGTCGTTTGGGGCCTCAAAACGGCTCCAGAAGTTCAGGACCCGAAAAGCTGCTAAAAATAGTAAACTATGCTACAATTAAGGAAACTGAAAAACTGAAAGAAGCAATGGTGGGGGTCCAAGTGGAATTGGCAGGTGGCCACCAATATCCACTTGGATCAACTTCTAACTTGAATTTCTCCAACTAATTAATCCATAATGAATTAATTAATTAATTACAAGCAACTGGTGAGACTAAATTCGATTTTAATTCAAGGACAAATTAAAATTGGAATTTCTGGATTCTATTTTTTTCATTTCTTGTTGCTATTTTCAACATGGAGCAATATTTTGATCTCCATAATGTGAAACACACACAAAAGGTATGCAGTTCATCTTTATATTTAGAACCCAATCAGTTTATATGGTATCGATGGCTTTGTTCTCGTAAACCAATTGTCACTGTGGTCAATTTTTATAGAGGAAATGATAGCACATTATGATGATACAAAGAGCAACACCTTCTTTAGCCAATTGATAAATCTCAAACATAAGGGTTCAATGACAGAGCACATTGAGGACTTCCAAAAATTGAATATCAAGGTAAATGATATTCCAAAGGGGCATAGGATTGATGTCTTCATAGGGACTTTAAAGGATAACATCCAACATGAGGTTCTCCTTTGAGAAGCTAATTCATTGAAGAATGCATTCAAGATGGTAAGAAAAATTGAAAGCAAAATTACAGAAACAAGGAAGTCTACCACTCACAACTATAAAGATGGAAGTGTTTTTGCTCCCAGCCTTCCACAACTTACAAGGTTGAAAACACAACAATTGGAAGAAAAAAGAGAAAAAGGGATTTTTTTTTTCCCATAGGAAAATCTGGGCAGATCAACCCCGAAGGGAATCTTTTAAAGCCTGTCAGCTAGACTAGCAGGGCCTAACCCCAAGGGCGTCGAGGAGAATTGACCCTGTGATCTCCCGATCGGCGAGGTACTTAACAATGGGGACTCGACTAGTTGAGCTAACTCTTGGGGCTTGAACAAAATGGATTTGTTACAGTTGTGATAACAAATACATTAAAGGTCATAAGTGTGCTAAGAAGAAATTATTTTACATAGATTGTGAAGAGGAGGAAGAAAGGGAACAAGAAACATCAAAAAAAGAGGATATACACCAGGAACCAACCCCAGAGAAAGAAGAAATGAACCCGACCATATTTTGTAATGCATTGGTGGGAATTACCACTCCTCAAACTCTTAAGATAGAAGGACATATCAAGAATAAAAAGGTAATACAATGGATTGATTCGGGTAGTACCCATAATTTTATTCATTGTAAGATGGCCAAGGAATCGAATTGCTTCCTATATCTGGTACCAGAGTGTCAAGTGATGTTTGCAAATGGAGGAACTATAAATTGCTCTAGAAAGTGCCATAATATCAAGCTAACAATAGAGGAATATGTATTAAATAGTCCAATGTTTTTCATTCTAATGGGTGTTGTTGATGTTGTATTAGGAGTCCAATGGTTACAATCTTTGTTGACGATAGCTTTTAATTTTAAAGAACTTTTATTGAATTTTTTTTGGAAGGAAAGGAAGTTGAATTAAGGGGTATTGTAGGGAAATGAGGAAAGATAATCAACTCTAATGCAATGAAAAGTCTTCTAAAGAAAGAACAACAGGGCGTAATTTCACAATTGTGCTCACTAAAGGTTCAAATATCGAAATCATTTATTTCTCCGGATCTCCAAAAAGCCTTGGAAAATCATTCCAGGGTGTTTGAGACTCCCAAAGGCCTTCCACCTATTTGTAATAATGATCATGATCATGCTATTCATTTGATTCCAGGAATTGTTCCCCCAAACATTAGGCCTTGCAGATATCCATATGTTGAAAAGAGTGAAAATGAACATATGGTTGCACAAATGCTAACGGTCGATATCATTCAACCTAATCAAAGTTCTTTCTCTGCTCTAGTAGTATTGGCACACAAGAAGGATGGATCATGGTGTATGTGTCCAGATTATAGGTAGCTCAACAAGCTCACTATTAAAGATAAATTTCTCATTCTCGTCATTGATGAATTGTTGGATGAATTACATGGAGAAATTTACTTCACCAAGTTGGGTCTTCATTCAAGATATCATCAAATTAGAATGAGGACTAAAGACATTCTGGAAACAACATTCAGAACTCATGAAGGTCATTATGAATTTTTGGTCATGCCTTTTGGCCTTACTAATGCACCTTCCACATTTCAAGGTTTGATGAATTCCATTTTCAAACCCTTCCTTAGAGAATTTGTGTTAGTACTTTTTGATTATATACTAATCTACAACAAGTATTGGAAGGCTCATGTTCAACATGTTGACAAGGTGCTCAAATTATTGGAGGAGAAACAATTATATGCAAAAATATTCAAAAGTTTCTTTGGAGTACAAGAGGTGGAATGTTTGGGTCATATTGTGTCTCACGAGGGTGTTAAGGTAAACCCTAACAAAATTAAAGCCATTAAGGAATGGAAAATCCCCACAACCTTAAAGCAACTTCGAGGATTTCTTGGGTTGACATGGTATTATTGCAATTTTGTTAAGAATTATGAAAGAATAACAGCGTCCCTAACAAAATCACTGAAGAAAGATGCATTTTCGTGGACTCTAGGAGCAACTAAGGCCTTTGAACATCTTAAAGAGGCAATGTGACAAGCACCAGTCTTAGCTACACCAGACTTCACAAATACCTTTTTTGTGGCATGTGATGCCTCAAAAAATGGAATTGGTGTTGTTTTAATGCAAGAATGAAAACCCATTTCTTTTGAAAGTTGTCCAATCAAGGGAAAGTATTTACACAAACCCATTTATAAGAAGGAAATATTGGCAATAATACATGCACTAAAGAAATAATGACCTTACGTAAGGGGAAGACACTTCAAGGTAAAAACAAATCAAGATAGTCTTAAATACCTTTTGGAACAAAGATTATTTTCAGAAGAAAAACAAAAATGGGTCACAAAGGTGTTAGGTTATGACTTTGAAATCCTCTACAAAAAAAAAGGGAAGCAAAATGTTTTTGTAGATGCACTGTCGAGAAAGGATGATGATGTTAAAGGATTACTTTGTGCCAATTCTATTATCCAACATGATTGGATAATTTAAGCAAGGTATGAATGGAAGAATGATAAAGAGGTGTGGACACTCATTCAAGAGTTGCAGCAAGATCCCAGTATGTCTAATACACTTATCTGGAAAAATGATTCATTATGGTACAAATATCGCTTATATCTCTATAAAAATTCGCAACTCAAACAAAATATTCTTTTGGAATTACACACCTCCCCCTTAGGAGGGCATTCCATATTTTTAAAAACTTACCACAGGGTCAAGAAGGAATTTTTTTGGGATGGCCTTAAAACTAATATTCAGAAGTTTGTGGCAAAATATTTGGTTTGCCAACAAAATAAAGTTGAGACAATTAAGACCACACGTCTATTACAACCTTTAGTCATTCCAAGTCAGTGGTGGGAGGAGGTCTCAATGGATTTTATCATAGGTTTACCCAATTCTGAAGGAAAGAGTGTCATCATGGTGGTAAGTGATAGACTTACCAAGTATGCACACTTTTGTGCATTATCTCATCCTTATAAATCCATTACAATTGTTATTGCATTTATGGAAACAATTAAAAAGCTACATGGAAACCCAAAGATTATTATAAGTGACAGAGATTCCATTTTCACTGGAAATTTTTGGACGAAAATATTTTCTTGTCTTGGTACTCAATTAGCTCATAGTTCATCTTATCATCCTCAATCTGACGGGAAAACTAAGATAGTGAACAAATGTTTATAAGGATATCTTCATTGATTTCTATCTTAGAAACAAACACAATGGGTCAAGTGGTTACCACTGGATGAATGGTGATATAACACTTCCTTTCATACTGCAACAAAAATGACCCCATTTATGGCACTTTATGGATATCAGCCACCGCCCATCACACCATCTTTAAGAGAAAATTCTAAGGTTCAAGCAGTGGAAGATCACATCGAGCATCGACAAGAAGTTCTCTAACTCTTAAAGGATAACCTCACTCTTACGCAAAATCAAATGAAACAACAAGCATATCAACATCACAGTGAAAGAAGTTTTGATGTAGGCGACAAGGTATATTTATGGATACAACCATATAAACAAATGTCCCTTAAGCAAGCTAAGAAGGATAATAAATTATCACCCAATTACTATGGTCTTTACAAGGTGTTGCAAAAGATTGGTACTATGGAATCTAAATTGGAGTTGCCTACATCTTCCCAAGTACACCCAGTTTCCCATGTTTCATGCTTATAGAAGGTTATCAGTGACAAGCTTCTAGTTCAAACAGTATTGCCGGAACTTGATGAAGAAGGAATCATATTGGAGCCAGAAGCAGTCTCAAAAACAAGAACCTGACAAGTACGAAATCGATCAATTTAAGAGTATCTCATTAATTGAAAGAACTTACCTGTTGAAGATTCCACATGGGAGGATGAGATTTTACAGAAGCATCTAGAACTACTCAAGTGCTGAGGACAACACTTTTTTGAAGGAAAGGGGCATGTTAGGTCCCTATAATACTAGTGTAGGCACCTTATTATTATTGTTAGTGTAGCCCCCTATTGTTATTGTTGTGCCCATGTAGCCCCCATATTGTTATTTTTGTGCCCCATAGAAGCCCACTATTATTATTATTGTTATGCAAGCTTTGATTATATTGTGGCCCCTTAGACTCCTATAAATACCAAGGAGGTCTTGTCATTTGTATCATCCAAAAATTGTTTATTTATGTAATGTAAAGGAGGTTTCCCCCTCGAAGAGGATAATTTTTAAGTCATTTATCTATATTTTCTTCTATTTTGTGAGTTGGTTGCATAACACGATGACAGGGAGACAATGGTTGCATTTCCATTTCCATAGGATCTGCAACAGTGGTTGCTTCCTTATCGCTCTCTAAGTGATATAATTTGTGAAGATGTTTATGTTTTCTCAAGGAGGAAGCTAGGATCATGGTTGTATCTCTCTCTTCTCCATCCAAGGGATTTGAATGAGAGTGGGGATATGGCGAAGAAGGAGGAGGGATCACAAAGTCTATGGGACGACTTAGTGCTGCGAGTGGCAAAGCTAAGGCCGAGGGACTAGATTTGATTGTAGTTTCTTTTTGTTGTTGCGTGTTATTTTTATTTTGATTTGGGGAATTCTTATATCCTTTTGGATCTTGCCATCCTCAATTCTTTTTCTTAGCATCAAGGGGATGAAAATTCCCTTGAGAAGAAGGGCCAACATTCTAGAGATGACCCGATTGTTGGCAGGATCTACAATGGAAAGATGTGTTTTCATAGTCCGTTGGCTGTGAAAAGGTTATGCCATTCCAATTGATAAGGATCCTATCAGGCATCCCTCTACTAAGATCTATTTCAACATAGATGCGTGCAAAGGTTAGAATACCCCTCCCAATCCTATTTGTATCTATTTTAATAAAACAACCTAGGTAGTTTCCTACAAAATCTAAGACATCTGGAGTTAACAAATGAATGGGGATATTAGGAAGTCTTACCCAAATTGGAGTGGCCAGAGTTGTTGTGAATAAAGGGTTGAAATCAAGAAACCATTGTTGAGAGGAGATCCCAAAAGCGACCCCCAAAACAAGGTCGTTTATCAAAAACTCTTTGACAGTCTTCTCGATTTTTGAAATAAACCAAAAAGAATCCCTTCACTTAAAAATACAAATCCGTATTTGGGACAAGGTTGATGCACCCATTCCCGGAGCACGAATGTTGATGGATAGAGCCCATGAAAATGGAAGATTATGGCATTCCGCTTATAGGATAAGCTAAAAAGATCGGATCGGGGGTCTTCTACCTCTAGTTTTGGAATATCTTCCACTTGTTCTACAACGAAGGGTGGCCCTAAGAGATATTTGGGAGTTGGTTGCAAGAACCTTGACTTTAGAGCATCCTTAAAGGATTGTAGTTGAGTGGAAGAGGGCACACCCCAGCGTTTGGCTCCTCTGTTCAATGTTGAGATTAAGAGGATTAAGGCATCCTAGCCTATACCATAATCTTTGAGCAAAATCCCTTCCTAAAGTTGCCTACCCCCATGTAGGAGCCGCATTGAGACGAAAGGGATGCATGTTCAATCTTGGGTTCTTGCTATGAGTGTAGAGACAAAGTCGGTCACTCCCGCCTACAAATAGAGGGTTCGCCCAAGAGTAGCCTCATGAAGACCGAAAAGCTTGAGTGATCTGAAGTGATGGTATCTCCTTAAAGGGGGGAAGAATCCTACTACAAAAAAATTCCTCACAATTTAATGGATTTGCAGCAATGGCGACACAGGGAAGGAGCTCCAAACAAAGGGAAGAATCCTAAAGCTAAAAATCCCCTAAAGACATGGTAGCACTAGAAGGCTTTAGGCTTTCCATCATGATCTCATTAACATGGACTGTCATTAATTCCCTGAAACTAAGTGACACAAATTTTGCAAATTATAAAAAAAACAATTTAGTTTATTGTTAAAAGGCATGTGTTGCTATATTAATCATTGTACCCATAACACAATAAATTTCCATCACAAAGGATAACCATTAAAAATCTCTACAATACATTTAATTGTATAAAATTCTGTTTAAAGAATTAAGAACTGTATTATAACTAAAATTTCTTTGAAAGGAAGCATTTATTCCATCATAATCACAAACATAACAAATTCGTAATGCGAAAGCTCTTTCCTATCTTTTAATATCTTTAAATAACAGAGCATCAAATATGGTTCAGATGGATCAGAATAATATTATGTAGAGCTACTTTACAAGAAAGAATTACATTGAATTTGATTGAAGATAAAACGATTAAAAAGATAAAACTCGTTCTCTTATTCTTCCTCTTGGTTTTGACTCCCTCGTACAATTATAAGGCGATTAGACAATGAACTCTAGTCCAATACAAATGCAAACAGTCCATGCCCAAACCTATACCAATGATTGTCATTATCAAAACATCTCTGGGTTTAGAGGGTGGCATGGAGTGCACATCACCCAACTAATGGAGCAATATCAAGTTGACAAAGCTCACTGTAGACGATTTGGGTTCTAAGGCCTGGACATACAGAAGTACCTGTACAGCATTAAAGTTGACCAGAGATCTAGTTAGAAACGCATAGGCAGCAAACCCACTTCCTTTACTGACCAAAGCATAATCTTATATGGCTCTTCCTTTTACCAAAGGGCTAGAGAAACCATCCACTCTGAATGAAAGAACCACTTATGACATGGCTCACTAATATTTTGGTGAACTGTTGTCTGTTATCATCGATGTTACTATACTTTTCTAGGCCATCCAAATCCATCATTCTAACACTTCTGGCTTGCTTATCTTTAGACCTAATCAGCAACTTAATTCAGGTGCCAACATGGCTTGTATTCCATAGTGCAAACACTTCTGGCTTGCTTATCTTTAGACCTAATCAGCAACTTAATTCAAGCAACATGGCTTGTATTCCATAGTGCAGGCATAGGTTTACAATTTTTAGATTTACTTTGAGCACATCTAACATACATTTTGGAAACATATTCAGTCATGTGTCTTCTTGGCCTCTCAAATACATTTTTGTTGAAAAGCTAAAGTAGGCTGTCATCACACCATACACCCATCTCCCAGAAGCCTTTATACCCAAAGATCCTGCTATCCCTGATACAATGCACACTATCTTCTAGACTTGCACTGCTCAGAGCAGAAAAGGCTCCCTCGGACCAGGCTCTGTTAGATAATGGAATCAACCCAAATAGAAAAACAAATAGCCATCCCAACGAGCAACCAACCTTAAATCAACACTTGCATGATGAATTGGCTTCCCTGATAGTTTTTTAATACACCCACTGAAAACAAACTTGCAGTAAAAACTGCTAGATTGCCTATGCAGGGAATTTCTACATCAGCTGGTAAGTTAACGGAATCTGTTACTGTTTCATTTAATGCAAGCTGTACCGAAGTGATGATAAAGAGCCATCTTAACCAGCCAACAAACATTATAATAAAAAATTGCATCATGTATCTGCTTCCTGTCAGTCCTGTAAATTCAATATACATTCCAAAGGCTAAAGTTCCCAAATCCCATTCCTTGACTCATCCATATCATGCCTGCAAACTTTTCTAGCAAAGTTGTTGGCATCCGAAGATGACTAGCTATAAAGTTTTCCTTTAACTCCATTGCTGGATCAAAGCCATGTGCTTTTCCAGTGCACAGAGATGAATAGCCCCATGGTTAGATTGATATACAAAAGATTAAAGTGAAAGTAATTGTGAGACGAATAAAGAAAGTGGAAGACAGTATGAATCTTCTTTATGTCATATACAGAGCCCATAGAATTACGTGCAATAAAGAGAGTGGAGAGATATGAATTGTAAAAGGGATAGGATATCATTTTAGAGCAGATGATGGATAGAATATGATTCTAATGTAGATTTGTAAATGAAAGTGGCGACAATATTACTGTAAGCAGATAGATCAAGAGGAAGAATGGTTTATAAATTAAAGTGGGAATAATATGGCTGCAAGTATAATTATATGAGAAAATTTTGTTTTATATTGGATTTATTATAGTTATATAATTATTGATTTAGTAAAATAATTAGACTTGAAAATAAAAATTATATGAGATATATATAATAAAATATTTATTTTTTAAATTAATATTATAATATAAATATTTATTTTAGATTAGTTTTTACACAGTGGAAAATATATCATTTTAGATTTATTTACATAACAATTTTTAAAATAGAAAATAATGTAAAATTTTGAATTTTAAAATATATGATAAACTTTTTAGTTTAAAATGGAAGAGATGATATAATGTTTTGTCAGGTCTTTCTATAAAATAATTTGGGCTAGTCAATTACATAAAGAAAATATTAAATTAAAATTAAATAAAAAAAATAAAATAATAATCTGAAAACATTTTTACTTGGCAAAAAAATTTAAAAAAAAAATTAATAAAAATAATTTCATGGGATTGACCCATGGTATGAGAATCCATGGTATTGACCTATGGTATTCATGTGGAATATAACCTATGTAAAGGGAGAAATTAAATAAGCCTAGATCTGCCAAGCTCAGAAAGGGATCAAATTTCTTTTCACTTTAAAAAAGGTTTGCATGTTACAAGATTTGATCCATCTAGGCCCTTGGTAGATCCAAAGTAAAGATGGACATAGGCTGGAGAGCACAGAGAGGTGCTCTCCAGCCCAGTATGCAAGAGATGTTGTAATGCCATACTCTCCAACCCAGTATGCAAGAGATGTTGTAATGCCATAACTTGAAAACATTTTTGCTAGTTCAAAATAAAATAAAAATAATAAAAAAATTGTTAAAATGAAGATAACTTCATGGTATTCACCGATGGCACTTCAAGGGTGAGTTAAAAGATCATATTTTTTTCTAAATACACCTCTATCTTTTTCTCTATTGAATTTGCCTAGCTTCAATCAAATTTAGTGAATTGACTACCTTTCCTTTTACTTTTTTTAGCTCAAGGAAAAACAATACAAAAGCTTCATATCTATGTAGACTCTCTTCTTACTATACAAAACATAATTGGATCGTCATCCATACAAAATTACTATCTTATTCCAATTTCACAAAAACTTCATATCTATATTTAGTGAATTGACTACCTTTCCTCTTACTTTTTTTTTAGCTCAAGGAAAAACAATACAAAAGCTTCATATCTACGTAGGCTCTCTTCTTACTATACAAAACATAATTAGATCGTCATCCCTACAAAATTACTATCTTATTCCAATTTTACAAAAACTTCATATCTATATTTAGTGAATTGACTACCTTTCTTTTTAATTTTTTTTGCTCAAAAAAAATAATACAAAAACTTCATATCTATGTAGACTCTCTTCTTACTATACAAAACATAATTAGATAGTCATCCATACAAAATTACTATCTTATTCCAATTTTACAAAAACTTCATATCTATAGAGACTACTTCATATCTATAGAGACTTTCTTCTTACTATACAGAAATGATTAAATTATCATCTATACAAAATTACTCAAGATAATTACTTGTCTTTTCTCATTCATTTCTTTCACTCATTTCTACAAGGAGCATAACCATGTAGGATACAGACTCTCCAAAACTAGAGTGGATTTGGCCTAGGGAACATGTAAAAATATTTAACACATCCGAAGTTGGCAACTCACAATATATTTATTCATCTTGATTAACTCACAGTATATTCACATTGACACACAGAGTTGTCTTGATTCTAAATTTGATTGACTCACATACATAGGCAACCTTTATCTTCTAATTTTGATGGAGTAGATCACTCTTTTGGCCCCAGATTTTCTCGGCGACGTATCCAAGTTTATCGGAGCAAAGGTTTGCATATTTTTTTTAAGCAACTATTGCTCACATTTTCCATATACGCATATTGTTGTTTTGTATTTTTATATTAATAAAGCCACTTTTTTTAAATAGGGGGTATTCGGGCACTCTGTCACACATGAATACAAATGTTTTATTTATGGACAGTTATTTTTGGCTGTTATTTCCGAATGTCGGTTTGAAGCATCATTGTTATCAAAGAAAACCACACTACCTATAATAACTCGCTAGTAATCTGTAAAGAGCAAACTATCATTATTTTTTTAAATGAAATTATTTGTTTTTATTAAAATAAATAAAAAATAAAAACATTATAATTTTTCGCTTTTAACCCTCTTTTTATAAGTTTTTAAAATATTCCATTGTTAAACAATATGGAGATGAAGCTCGGAATATATTCCATTGTTAAACAATATGGAGATGAAGCTCGGAATCATTGAGTAAATATTATTTGCTTACGCTTTCCCCTTCAACTATCATGATGTGAGAGTAGCAAAAAGTAAAAAAAAAAAACTCGTAAGTAGGGAAAGAAGCGGATGAGTTCCAACAAATTTTTCCTTTTATTTTCTTAAAAAGTGAATTTTTAAATAATATATTTAAAATGTTAAAAATTTAAATAAATATTAAACATTATATTATTAAAAAGTGAATTGCGTTTTTTTAATTCTAAATAAATAAAAAGGAGATATCGATTTATTTAATTTAATATTGTGTTTTAAATTTTTGTGACATTGATTTTGAATTTTAAATGGGTTAAAGTTGTAATTCTAATTCAAAATTGGAGTCAAATTTAAACACTAGTTTGTTATCACACTATGTTGTAATCAAGTTACCATGAGGAAAAGTGGTTCTATTGTACTTTGGTGCATTTTGTTTCATAGTAGAAAATAGTAGCTAAGAGTGGAGAGAGAGATAGAGAGAGAAAACATAGGGGTTTTGTGTTCTATAGTAGCCAATCAGCCACGTCACTCATGTAACTCCATAGAAAGTTTCTTCTCCTTTGTATTTCCATCATTTCCATTCAAGTTGTCTTTAGTGCGACTTTTTGGAAGCTTTTCGATGGGTTTTTCCGGTCTAGTTTCTCTAAAATATGACAGGAATTTATTGAAATCACAAGCTTGATGGGTAACCCCTACACAATCTAAGTGCCCTAGGGGTTTTTTAGGGTGCTCAATCCATATATATAGTAAAAAAAACAGTTTAAATAACACAAATCAAAATGCACCTCAAAATTTTTCCCTAGATTCCCGCACAGGAAAGTACAAGAAGTCGCACTAAAGACAACTCCTTTTCCATTCAAACAAAAGAGAGCACAACAACCTCAAATTCCAACTAGGTTTTTCTCTTGAAAGGTTTTCCCAAAACATATCTTGGCATTCATTGTGATTGGGGTATATGTTTTCATTTCATTGTTGTCTATTTTTCACATTTTATGTATTGCATGCATAAGTAGAAAAATCATAATTAATAAATCTAAAAATGTAAGGAAAAATAACCCTCATAGTAAAGATTTCATATTTCAATCTTTTTATTATATATATGGAATATCCATGGTAGTTTATAGATCAACTTTTATGGTTCATGATTATCTCTCGATGTCTCGTTTGATCCAACTCCTGAACTACCATGAGGCCCAAACTTATTCTCTAGAGCTACCATGAGGAGGACCATGTTTTGAAAGATATCAATGACTTATTCTTCTCACTTCAAAAAGTTACCTCATCTTAAATATTGTTATTACTAGACTCATCCACCACTTATTCTCTAGAGCTACCATGAGGAGGACCATGTTTTGAAAGATATCAATGACTTATTCTTCTCACTTCAAAAAGTTACCTCATCTTAAATATTGTTATTACTAGACTCATCCACCATAGCTGGGGTTTTGAGAATTACTTAAGTCAATTCCTAGATCATGCAACTTCCCACATAAACCCAAAGAAAGTGATCTATAGTGGTAATATGATCTATAAGATATCACGGATATTCTATTGGAACAATTTGTTCCAATATATCTTACTGTATATTGAAATCTTTTAGTATATAGTTTATTAGTTAGATCTCAAATTTAATATTACTAGAGTAGTGCTCAAAATGATGGAAATAATTGAAACCAAAATCAAAGAACAAGAAAAATAACACAATGACCATAGAAATGAACACAATATGTCACTTGGGAAACCCAATATGCAAGAAAACCCAACTAAAAGGTGAGGCTTATGCTCTACTCTCTTTTTCTTAGATATGAAATATAAGGTCAAAGAAAATGGCACTTATTACAAAGTTTCCATGGACACTGTGGATTGAATGGGTTCTATAGAATATTCTACCTCCTTTTTTATGATTCAACAACCCACTCTTAGATGTTGCATTATACTATGGAAAATAACAATACCAAAATAATGGAACCCCTACACTTCCTAGAAGCTTAGTATTTAACATAGGCTAATAGTAAGCTATGGTCAGAGTTAGGAATGTTGCATGCCTCAGCCCTCCATTCGAGTTAGGGTTTTGGAACCTCTAGAATCTTCTAGAAATTCCGCACATGACTAGCCTCGCATGTGTGAAGAATGGAGGATAACATGGCATCCACTCTATACCATGGTGATCAACAAGGTATGTCAACTTGTAGGAAGCCTAAGTTTTACATATAAACTCCAATTGAAGTGATTTCTACACTATTGGAACTCTTTCAACTAGTAGAGAAATGTCAACGTGCTAGGAGTTATGCTCATAAACTTCTGACCCAAAAGGTGATTTATGCTCATAAACTTCTGACCCCAAAAGGTGATGCTTAATTCCTCAAAATGAATCTAGAAGTTTGTAGACCCAAAATCTCTAAACTAGGATTTAACCCTAAAATGGGCTCTACAAGCAAACTACTACATTTTTTCCTTCCAAAAGATAGCAGGATAGATGAAAATTTATATAATGATCCATTCCAAGTTAGTTTCCCTCTCTAGGTGAGGTAACTGCATACCTAGAGTTTTTTATTGTCTTGGTTGGTTGACCTCCAATACAAGTAAAGATTCTTTTGCTCTGATCCAAAGCATTGACTACATTTTCATGTTTCTTTGCTTTCATACTCAACACCTTTAGGCTTCTTTTTCTTGCACCTTGCATTTCCTTGGTCTTGCTTGAATCACATGGAAAAACATCATTGAATGAAGGGATAATCGTGAGAACCATAAATCTTGTGACTGCCTCCATTGCCACCATTGTTAATCTTTGAACTAGCTCATATAACATATTCTTTGAACTTATGCCATTAACAACACTAACTCTAATAATCTTATTTCCCTTGTCACTTCTTCAATGAATGTTATACTATTAAAATAAATCAATGAGATAAGGAATCAATCTTGATTGTAAGGAGGAAACCTTTAATTCTATGGTTAAGGCTTAATTTTGACATCTAAAGCATGTATTCAAAAGATATATAACTTTGAATTTGAAGTAACACTCTACCTCCAACTCACATGTATAGAAACTCCTTTGAATGCTTACACATGCTAACCTAAGATAATATTACTTCCATGCGCTAGGATTGAATTATTTGGGTGTCTCATGACATGTAAAAATTTCAATGAATGATGGTATACAATTTGAAAATCCCAAAAATACAGGAGCAATCATAGGAATTCAACCCAAGTAGGGCAACAAAATTGAGCAACTTGTTTAGTGGAGAAAATTTCCTACAAGGAGACAATACCACAAGGGCATTATGACAAATCCAAAAGTTGATATATATATATATATGAAAATTTCCTAGAAAAAGACAATACCACAAAGGTATTATAACAAATCTAAAGGTATATATATATATGAAATCACTTTACAAGGCCAGGCCATGTGTGTATGTATGGAATGAGCCATGCAATGGACTTCACTAACCCAAACCTTTCTCACAATTTTAAATGGAATCTATCCAACTAAATAATTAAGACCTTATTGTAAACATTCTCATATTCATCCAAACCAACGTCTATGGGAAATACCTTGTTATAAAATTTGGGTTCAATATTTCTTAGTGATTTTGATGGAGCCATGACCATCATCTTCTCCTTGAGTAACGAGGGTTTTCAAATTATCAAGTTTAGTAAACTCAACCTCGAGTCAAGAGTTGGCCATAATGAAGTGTCCTCAAAACTTTTGGTAGGTAGGGAAGATGAACCTCCTCTTTGACAACAAGGATATTAGATAAAGAGTAATGACAATTACAATGAATGGTTGTAATTTTAGACATGGTACATAAAAGATTTTAACAATATTAACATACAAGAATAACAATTTTTTTCAATTATGAATTAAGAAAATTTCGCAATTAATATCTTTATGTTTATTTTTTATATTTTTTCCATTAAGTATATCTTTAAAATTCAAATTATTATATATAAAAATCAATGCCAAAATTTTTATAATTATCTTAATAACATATAAAATAACAAATTACATAAAATAACAAGCTACATGGAAAAACACATAAAATAACAAGTTCAATGTACTAATGACAATATTATGTCCACTATTTTACTTTATTAATATGGAATTTAAAATTTGAAAATTAAATGGAAAAAAATTATCATAATATCACATTTTAAATTAAATAATATTTAATATGCTAATATATTAAAAGCTTTAGTTTATTCTATTTTTAATTTTAATTAGTATGAAATTAGTGCATGAATGATTTTTTTTATTATGTAAAATTATAAATAAATAAAAAATATCATTATTTTATTATATCAGTTTAGATTTATTTTAATTTTGGATCTACTAAGGTCTAGAGATCAAATATCTTGTGATACAAACATTTTTTAAAGTGAAAAGAGAATTGATGTCTCTCCACTCTTGGTAGATCCTGAGTTAAGAGGAGCTAGGCTGGTATCATATATATGTAGTTGACATTGAAATATTTTATTTATAATTCATGTTCACCACATTAAAATAATGTTAAAACATGCCCTCTCATATTAAACATTGAAAGAATTACAAATATCCCTCATACATTGAATTAGAAAGCAACTACTAATGAATAAGAATCCTCTCAATCTTTCTCTCTATATATATTTCATGATAAAATCTTTTACTTTAAAACTTCCTATTGAATATTTTATTTATATACAAAATAAATAAAATATAACTCATATTAAAATAAAATGTTTGACTTTAATTAATTTGCAAATTTTGGAACTATTCCAAGGGGATTAAAGTTTTGATAAAATTAAATATAAACTATTATTTCTATTTTGAGTGGGTGGGTGAATAATTTGTGGTTTAAAATATTTTTTAAATCAAAAATGTTTAAAAAAAAACTTCCCATAAATTAATTATCCAAATTTTTTCCAGTTATAGAAATTTTCCATAATTAATATTAAAAAAAATGGCCATTACTTTTCGAGCTTTTATTAACCATGGAACTTAATTTTTTTTCTGGGTGTTTTTATAATTGAAATCATTTTCCTCAATAAACCTTTATAATTTTAATAGAGTTTCTTCAAATTTTAATCTAATTAAAAAATAAATATAAAAATAATTTTTATGAATCTTTTGCACTCACACTTAAGTCTTTGTGTAACTAAATTTTATTTTAATATACCAAACATATTTCATATTAATTTGATTTTTTCTATAATTGAAATCATTTTCCTCCATAAACCTTTATATATTTGAATAATATTTTCTTCACAATTTTAATCATAAATTAAAAATATGAAAATAGTTTTTAGGAATCTTTTGAACTCACACTTAAGCTTTTGTGTAACTAAATTTTTATTTTAATATACCAAAAGTATTTCATATTAATTTGATTTTTTCGACATAGAAATTCTACCATAGATTATTTATTTGCCCTTGAATTAAGATGAGTATAAATTAAAGTTAAATAAATAGTTTGTTACAATAATTAGTTTTTTTTAAAAGGATTTATTTTCTTTATATCCTATATATATATTTAATATAAAGATACTAGGCATTTAAATTTCTCCTCCTTATTTTGGTCTCATGAGCTATAGATGGAATAAAATGTGTGCAAGCACATTTCAATAAACTCTTAACTTTTGTAAGAAAAGATGGTGTTGGGGCTAGTTTTTCATTCAAAATGATCTATGCACCTATCTCTATTTTGCTCCAAGGTTATCTAGGCCATTAATTACTTCTGTTATTTCCCTTCCTTGTATTCAAATGTGTTTCATTATTATATTTAAGAATTTGTTCAAGCATTCAATAATTGCTATAAGACAAGTACTAAGCAACAACACATATTACACTTGTTTAATATGGAAATATTTTTTTGTTATTAATATTTTTTGTGCCTTAAATATTATATGCAATCTAAATGTTGAATGAATTACACATCATGTAATATCAATAATATATTTCTTATCATCTCCATATTAACTAGTGAAGAAATTACATTTCTTCCTCTTAGTAAAATGATTTTTTTTCACTATCTCCATATTAAATAGTTAGTAAATTATATTTATTCATCATACTAAAAGATAGATTATTGTTTTTATTTTTAGTTATTTTATATTTCTATATAAAGTTAAAAAAGTAAGGAGCAAATTGAAGAATTTTAATTATGACCAATATTAATTTCTTTTTATTATTATTTTAAATCTGTTAATTTAAATTATTATTTTACTGTTTTTAAATATAACTTTTAAGTGATAACATCTTCTTATATTAAATTGTAAAAGTCTTTTAACAATAATTATATCAATTTTAAATTAATTAATATGTAAAATACTAATATATTAAAAATTTAAAACAGATTTTAGAAAAAATAAATAAATAAATATTAAAAACTTTAATTTATTTTTCACTTTAATTTATTTTTCATTTCCATTTTAATTAATATGAAATTAGCCTTAAGAAAAAAAGTGATTTGATTCTCTATCTTAGATTTTAATCATTCTTTTATGACCCATGTAAAGTTGTAAATAATAATGAGGAATGACAACACAATGTGCTTTTAGAAAAGGAAAAATTGTGAGATTTTATAAAGGTGTAAAGCTGTGTATATTTTGAGACTTTAACTCACATGTTTATGATAAAGGTGGGCATAATTTTTTATGCACTTTATGTTTTTTTTTTCTTTTCACACTAACAATTTATTCCTTTTTTTCAAAGAGCCATGAAACGCTATCTTTACTATAATTCACACATTTTCAAGTCCTGTAATCTTACCCTCATGTTGGGGGCTGACCAGGAGGGGAAACCAGTCCAAAGACAAGAGAAAGAAAAAACCATCTGTCGGCGCAGGGGCTACATCTCCAAAACTCAAAATTGACTGTCATGGCGAATTTCAAAATTAACTGTCAAAATTAACAACAGTAAAAGACAAACTACTAAAAAGACCGAGCTGGGCGCGTGACCTTTCTGCATGCTAGTGTTAGGTGTCTTATGACGGTGGCTTCTCCTCCACAATCGGACACCCATACTCGCCCGAATCAGTATTGTCTGCCTGCTTGCCACCCATGTTGTCGTGTGTCTCTTTGGCTTCATCCTAAACTCCTTTGGCTTTGCTGGTGGCCTTGTCGCTCGAAGCCTTCGGTCCACTGGTAGTCGGATGATCCTTGGCCTCCTGCTGATTGTTGGTGCTCGACACCTTCTGTACAGTATCGGGGGACAAATGAACCAGGTTCTTTGCTGGGCTGTGTTATGGATCATTGTGTGTGCCAGCTTCCTCCCTGAAATCCACCAAAACGGTGGCTATAACGACAAGTCTATCCATGGAGCAAAGGAAACGAAATTGAGCGAACTGGGTGGCAGCACTTAGCTTATGCATCTAGGTGGCTCCATCAACCCGACGAGTCGCACCAGGACGAGCTTGTCCTTCTCCTCTACGGGTGACCAAATGACTACCAAGGAAATGGGAAGTGGATGGGTTGGGGGGCGGGGAGGGCGAAGGTGAAGTCGATGCAGAGGGAAGAGGCGAAGGGGGGCGAATGGCTCTTCCGCGGCTACCTCCGCGCCTGCTTCGCATGCGGTGACGACGTCACGGCATAATGCTCTAAGTGGGTGCTGCAGCGAGGAGTGAGCCGAGATGGTCAAGTTACAAACTCGGAGTTGAACGAGGGCAGCTGAGTTAGCATTGTAAATGACAGGGGGATTCAAATCAGGGACAGAGGCAGGGGCCAAGGCATCAAACTACAAGGTACAGTGAATAGAGTGGGAGAAGTGAATACCATTTCCCAAGTCGACACAACTGAGAAGCCTGCAACGCCGCCCTGTTGCAGTGCGAGAGCTTGGCTTCGCTACAGCAGGGTGGCAAGAGCAATTCAGAGGCAGAATGGAGGTCTACTGAGGGCTCAAAGCCATGATTTTAAGCTTACAGGGAAGGTCTCGATCCATGTAGCAGATTAATGGTGCCGACCGAGAGACAAAGGCCTACCTTAAATTCCCGCAAGTGCGAGCATGGGAGACCATGTGGCTCAGCCACCTACCAGACCGACGTCACATCCGTAATAACTCATCTTCAACCACTCGCATCCAAGGGGTTGCATCATTTTGCACCAGTGCAATACAATCCTATTGATGAATTTCATCTTTTATAATGTCAAGCGAACCTGAGTATAGTGTTCAATCAATGGCCACCCCTAAATTTGCCAAGAGGTTGGCCACTTTGTTGCCATCTCTCTTGATGTGTTTGAAGGTGATTGCTCTATTGGTTGCAATCCATTATTCAATGTGTTGTAAACATGCTGCTAGTCTCCAACTACAGGACAACTTGTGTATTGGAGTTCCCTCTATAATTTGATTGGCCATATTGATGAGAATTTGAGAGTCTCCTTCAATTATTAAGGGAAAGAAGCCATGCTATTAAGCTAGATGAAGACCTTGCCACAACCCTTCCAGTTCAACAGAATTGTTCGTATCCCATCCTATTGTGCCTAGGAAAATCAACAAAGGCTTGCCATTGTGATCCCTGAAAATTCCTCCATGTCCGACCTTGCCTGGATTTCCTTTAGAAGTGCCATCAAAATTTAATTGGGTGATTCTAGGTGGCGGAGGGAGCCATTTACCGGAAGTTTGGTAAAGTGGGAAGGATTTACTGGGATGCTCTTGAGTCTGGATGATCCTAAGATTCCAATTCTGCCAGATGATCCACTCTTGTGGAGAGATGGGAAAATCATCATCACTCCAAGTTTGGAGCGCTAGTGTTTCCTGAAGGTTGTAGTAGAGATTGCTCCAGATGATCTCTATGGGAGTGGTTTAATTCTTGAAGATACGTCGATTCCTTTCCTTCCATATAGTCCATATGAGGAGGCCTGGAACGATTCTCCATAAGGAGTTTAGCAGGTGGCTCTTGTACGGATTTTTAGCCCAGTTGTGGATGGTTTTGGTAATGTCTTCTTTGACTCTGCCATCTTTTTGACATCTGAAACTTGTTTTTCCCAAAGTTTGTTTGCCAAGTAACAGGAGTCCATGAGATGTTGTATGGTTTCATCCTGTTGCTTGCAGTTGGGGCACCTTGAGGGTCCGTGGATTTTTTTTTCCTTAGGTTGTCCCATGTGAGAATTTTTTTGTGACATAACAACCATAGGAATGTGGAAATCTTGGGCCATATTTTAGGAGACCAAACTTTGTCCCAGAGAGGGTCCTTGTTATTCTGAGTATTAATCAGAAGGTTGTATGCCTCTTGTGTGGTGAAGGTCCCACGTGGTTTGTATCCCCAACGTAGGATGTCCTTTTTTCCAGAGAACTTGATTTTCCTGTTGGTGAGTTGTGTGTCCAACTCCTTGTACATTAACTCTATTCCTTGCCTAATGATGTGCTCTGCTTTTTTCCATTGTCTATAACCCTGATCGAGGGTGGGAGTCCAGTATTGGTTGATCGTTTTCCATTGATGAGCATCCATGTCCTCTGTTTGTGGAAGTGTGATTATGTTGTTGAGTCTGGGTCTTTGCTGCTAAGAATCCATCCAAAAGCGGGCATTATTGCCGTCTTTTATTTCCCAGAAACTGTGCTGATGGATCATGTTTCTTTGTTGTCTAGCTGCATTCCAGATAAGGGAGCCCTTTTCCATTTCTATGATTCTGATCAGGTCGTTTGTCGGTCTGTTGTTAGCATATTTGGCAATCCATAGGATCGCCTAGGGCTTGTGCAGAGCTGAAAGCCACTTCCACCATATTCTTGCTCCCACGACTGCATTACTGTGTTGAGGGTCCCGAAGACCAATACCCCCAAGGTATTTTGGGAGGCATACTGTTGCCCGCTTGACCAGTGCCCATTTGTGATTATGTCCAGAAGATCCCCATAAAAAGTTCCTTTGAAGATCTTTGATTTTTTTTTAGCACCCATTTAGACGCTACCAAAACAGAGAAGAGATAAAGAGGTATAGCCTGCAGGACAACCTTGATTAGAATTAGATGACTTGCCATGTTGAGGGCTCTAAAAGTCCAGGATGTGAGGCGGGCTTCAAGTTTGTCTAGGAGCGATTGCCAAGAGGTGTGCTTAAGAGCAGAATCAATTAAGGGGGCGCCGAGGTACTTGGAGGGGAGAGAGGCGACAAAGAATCCTAGAATGAAGGGTATAGAGTTTTGAGTTATAGTAGGAGTATGAAAAAAGAAGATTTGAGATTTAATGGTGTTGATTCTAGCTCCAGAGGCTGCCGATAAATCATCAAGAAGGGACTTGAATTTTCGGGCTTCTTGGACCAAAGGATGCCCAAATAACATGTTATCGTCCACAAATTGTTGGTGGGTGATGGCAGGGGAATTATGAAATGGTATTCCGCTAAGATGGTGTTCATGGAGAGCATGTTTTATGATCCTACCCAGCCCTTCAGCCATGAGAACAAAGATAAAGGGGGAGAGGGGATCTCATTGACGAATGCCTCCAGTGGGTTGAAAGGGGATTGAAGGAATTCCGTTAACAAGAATGGAGAAGAAAGTAGAGGAGATTAAGCTCATTACCCATCGTACCCAAGCAAGTGAGAAACCAAAGGTTGTCAGCATTTTTTGAATGTATATCCAACTCAACTTATCAAAAGCTTTTGAGAGTTCGATTTTAAGAAGCATACCTGCTTTTTTGTGGTACTTGAGGGAGTGGATGATCTCATGGGTGAGTATGATGTCGTCTATGATTTGCCTCCCTTCCACATAGCCCAATTGTTCTGACGAGATGAGCAGGGGAAGAAATGGCTTCAATTTGGAAGCAATAACTTTAGATATGATTTTGTATATGACATTGCAAAGGGCTATAGGTCTGAATTTGTCCGGAGTATTAGAATGCTCCTCTTTGGGGATGAGAGTAATGAATGTTGCATTTAAATAGGGGAGCATCCAGTGGAGGGTTCTTGATTCTTTCACTGCCTGCCAGACTTCATCTTTGATAACATCCCAAAATCTATGAAGGAAGTTGGAGGTAAAACTGTCTGGACCAGGTGCTTTTCCTTCCTTGAGTTGTTTTATAGCTAATTCAACTTCCTGTAAAGAGACTGGATGAAGGAGTAATTGATTGTGTTCATCTCATCACTTTCAGGATGTGTGGGAGAATCTTTTCAATTGTTGGTTGTTTGTTGATATGAGGTTCTTGATGGACTGTTTTGAAGTGCTTGAGGAGTTCTTTTTCAATATCCTCATGTTCTTCCAATCGGTCTCCCTGCTAATTTTGAATCTGGGTGATGTTGTTATGCATCTGCCTCTGTATGGTGGTGCAATAAAAGAATTTTGTATTCCTCTCTCCCTCCTTTAACCATCTTATTCGAGATTTTTGTTTCCAGAGGATTTCCTCTTGTTTTTCTCTTTCTGTTATCTGTGTCTGAAGGTTCTTTTCCTGTTCTAAGAGATCTTTAGTCCTTCCGTCAGTTATGATGGATTGCTGGATTTTTTTCTATTTCCTGAGCTAGGGCTCTTTGAGCATGGAAAATGTTCCCAAAGGTGGCGTGGTTCCACTACTTGATGTGCACTTTGAGGAATTTAAGCTTTTTCTGGGATTGAAACATTTTGGAGCTTGTTGGGGGATGGAAATTTTTCCACGCAGTCTGAACTAGATCGTTGAAATTTGGATGTGTCAACCAGAATGATTCAAAGCAGAAGGGTCTTCGAGTGGAATTACTGGGTCTTTGCCATTGAAGCGAAATGGGCCAATGGTATGATCCTGAAAGTGGCAAAATTGAGGCTGAAAGGTCTCCTCCCAGGTGGATAGCATTATCTAAAATCAAGAGTCTATCTAGCCGAGAAGCAATCTGTTGGGGACTGGATCTTTTGTTATTCCAAGTATAGGTTCCATTGTTGAAAGGCAGGTCAATTAGCTAGTTGCTTTGAATGAAATCCTTGAAGTGCTCACTTTCATTATCCAGTCTGATTCAGCCTCCTCTTTTTTCCTCTAGTTTGGTGATCATATTGAAGTCGCCTCCCATTATCCAGAGTGGATGAATCTAGGTGGAGTTGAGCAGCGTGAGCGTGTCCAGAATTGTTGACTTGTTCACAACTTCTTGTGGAAAATAAACATTGGTGAGGTGACCATGCACATTGGTCCCTATGATATGGAAGGTAGCTTGTATGAAGTGATGGGTTGCATGGAAGTCCGTGAGCACAATGGCCTATGCATTCCATGTTATTGCTATTCCTCCAAAGGCTCTTATAGCGTCCACAGCGATTGTGTGGCTACCTGGACAGGATTTTGAGAGAATGGTGTTGAGAAAAGTACTATTACATTTCGTTTCTTGCATGAAGAAAATATGAGGTTTCTCCTGCTGTATCATGTTTTTTATCATTCTGTATTTCCCAGGGCTGTTTAACCCTCTTAAATTCTAGGATGTGAGCTTCATGGTTCAGGATTGGGGAGCCACCTGTAGTACTTTGTTAATTTAGAATATCTACCAGATTCCACCAACATTTCTCCGATGAGGATGGTTCTTTGTAGATCTGTCTTTCTCACCCTTTTCGTGGTATCCTTGGGCAGGTTCTTTCCATCCCACTAACTTCCTGGTTGAATTCCTAAAGATCGTTGCTGGTGTGCTCTAGATAGGATGACCTCTAGACTTTCTAGCTGTCTTGCCGGGATTTAATCAAATTCTTTTTTCTTGCATGCTTGCTCAAGGCGAAATATGTCCAGATCTCCTAAGTCGATACTTTCAGGCTCTTCTTCCATCTGCTTGGGTTCATTGCTCTCCTTCAGGATGTCAGCTGCATGCTTGGAATTAATTAGAAAGGTATCGATGTCCATATCGTTAGGTTTCTAGGCCGAATCTTTAATGGGAGAGGAGATGGGGAGAACTTGGGATCGCTCGGGGATTTGGGCAGGCATTGAATTAGTATGAAGGGTGGCGGAGGGCGTTTTGGGAAGCTCGTCAGAGTGCATGGTGGGTTCAGAGACCATTGAGTCAGGTTGAGCTAGGATATCGAAGCTATTGCTAGTAGTGGGAATAGAGTTGCTGGCAGGGGGATTTTTGGGTTGTGAAGCAGGTTTTTTGTGGTTCCTTTTTTGAGAGTTCGCTTTTGTAAAGCCATCTGGATCAAGTTGTCCTGAAGAGGCATTGGAAGAGGGCTTTGCATTAAGCGAGCAGTCACGGAATAGATGTCCATGAGCATGATATTTCCTACACCTGAAGGGGACATGCTCATAATATATGGTCTGAATCCACTCAAAATCATCATGAAATAGACTTACCAAGTCCCGAAGAGCATTGTTCAGATGCATGTAGACACAGATGTAGGCATAGCAGGTATACCTTCTAAGTTTTGTTTCTTCTGCAATTTTAATGAACTCTCCCAGGCCGTTTCCAATGTCTCTTAGTGATTCTTCATCCCAATATTCCAACGGCATGGAATATAACCAGATCCAGACTAGTGCTAAGCTTAGATCTTCTTTGTCCAGATTAAAGCTTTCAATCCAATCACGCAGATACAGATCTACAACATTGAAGAAATAAGGGCCGCTGTCAATGACCCTGTTTCGGTCTTTGATACAGTTGAATACCGCTGTAAAAAACCCCTTTGGCCCCAATTGCAGATTGATGTGCCCTTTTGGTTTCCATTTGGCTTTAATCCATCCCTGTAAGGCTTTCTCTGTTGGCTAGAACCCAATAAATTTCCCAATGAGTGCATGATCTTTCATGTACTGGATTTGGGTGTTGATTCGTTGACTGGGCAATTCAATCTTTGGTTGTTCTGCTGCTACATGTTTGCAGGTTGCAAAGGTTACTTTGGGCACCTCATCATCTCTTGCAGTGTTATGTTTCTCGTTTTGGGGTGTAGCTTCTGTTTCCTGTGGTCCATTCTCTATATCATGATTGTTCTAATTTGCCTGCGTCTTTGAGGCGGATGCCTTGTCAGATCTATTCTTGGCCTGTAGCGCAGTGTTCACCACGGGGGGAGGCTCAGAGTCCTCCCCTGACAAGGTTGCCATTGAGGTTGTACTAATGATTAGCATGTGCAGTTGTCAAAGGTTTTAGAGTCGATGAATCGGGGCGTCATGCTCAGAGCAGAGCTCTGTTGCAGATTCAGAGTAAACCCTAGGTCGCCATGTTGAGAGCTCCCGTGCATCTTCTTCATGAATGTACAATTACTATTTACTGCTATTGGTATGGTACTTGGGAAACAAAAAATATACACTACTAACATCAAAACAAAAAACATACACTAACAAGATTAACATATTAGGTTGAAGGAGAATCCACCTAAATGGTTGTAGGAACTCAAGTGTCCTCCATGGAATTAGAGAATTCCAAGTTGGTTATCTTCTTGGCAAGGATTTATACTTTGTCATCCGATTTCTAAAGTTGTTTCTAAACTTCATTAATGCAAAGAAGAATTCCATGTTGGGTCTTTGACCTCTCCACCAAAGCCTTCCCCATGACAGTTTTCAGTTGCCAATATAAACCCATTCCTTGCATGTAATGGCTTTGTCGCATGTAAGTATTATCGCTCTCAAGAATCCAACTATTAACTTCTTCCTAGATATCTACATCAAATATAAACCTCCTTTCCACCTAGGCTTCATCCTCAATTTGGTGGATTTCTCTGTGAATTTTGGAGGTGTGGTAGCTTTGTAAATTATAGCAAAATGTTGAGCCACAACTTGGACTCGTAGAGTGGAAGAGGACTAGGCCTTCCAATGGCAAGCCAGAGGGTTGATGGAGCTTGGACATCAATGCAAACAACAAATAGGCAGGGGATAAAGGACAACCAGAGACAACATCCAATAGAAGTGGAGTCAACCTCGAGCTTCTAAAGAAAATAGGATGAAAGGGTATAGGACGAGGCTAGAACGGAGAATGCCACATGGAACTGTGATAAAAAATAATGAACACTTAATATTTATCCCAATAGAAGCTTCAAGTGGGTGAGGAAAATAGAGGATGGAGTCCTTTGTCACAGAGCTAAAGGGCTAAAAAAAAGTGGAGGCTTTACCTCTATTTGTATACCAAGAAATGAAATCCCATAAAGACCATAAACCAGACTACATCGTTAAGAGCACATGGACTGCATCCCATGACTTGTGAGGAATGAACCAAAGTGGAAGAAAGAGATACCCACACTGGAAAGTTGGGTTCCTTATCTTCGACACTGAGCTATCTACCTGAACCAAAACTCCCTCGAACTATCTTGCTTAAATCGAGAATTAAAATACTAATATAGAAAAAAAACTATACCAAATCTCTGTGAATCATCCCACGTATTCCACCTTTTCCCACTGACGTGCCTATCTCCATCTCCTTCACCATAATTACGAAGATGCAACCAAAAATATAATTGAAAGGTCAAAATCTCACTATCCTTTAAAGAATTACCCATTATCATATCAAAGTGACATCCCTTAGAGATAAATATTTTCAATATTCACTTAATTCAAAAGTAAAATAATATATAAAAAAACTTAAAACTAAAAATTATTTTAATTAAAAATAAAAAATAAAATCTTTTGATCAATTACAGAACAAAATCGAAATAAATTCATTAAAAAATTAAAAATTATTTTAATTAAAAAAAATAAAAAATAAAAATCTGCCATATTAGAAAGGAAGGAAAATTCAAAGTTAACCCAAAGATTCATTACCCCGGGACTATTTTAGTGTATGGATCGGCACGCCAAATTCTAAGAAAATGACGTTTAACCTAAAAAGCTGCTCGTAACTTCAAGAAAATGACGTTTAACCTGAAAATTGCTCGGAACTTAAATTTGTTGTTTTTTATTATTAAATATTTTATGAAAATAAAATATGATAAGTTGTTTTTGTTTTTTCTTTTACTTAAATTTGTTGTTTTTATTATTAAATATTTTATGAAAATAAAATATAATAAGTTTTTTGGTTTTTTCTTGAAGATGATATTTGGAGAGTAAAAATTAATAAATTATTTATTAAAATTATTATTTTGAAATAAAAATGATCAAATTAATATATATATTTTTAAGTTATTATTGATCGTGTACCATTTCTATTAACTTGTTTTTTTTATATTTAAAAAACCAGATTTTTAATTTAGTAGAATCAATATTAATAAATTATAGATATTATGGTTAAATGCAAGTTAATACATAATTATTATTTATAAAAAAATCATATTAAGTAATATATTTAACAACATGCAAGCTAGATATATTAGATTTTAAGATTTAGCTAGAGCAGAAACTCTCTGAAAGTGGGGAGTCTACTCCTTGAGCCGAGATCATAGGAGTAGGATCTCGTTGGTTTCAACACATAAACTTAGGGTTAAACCACATAGCTCTGTATTGTAAGTGTTGGTTCAGGTGCACGGCAGAATTAAATAAACACACAGCAATTTACAAGCACATAAAACACAGTATTAACGTGGTTCACCCAACCAATCTGGGCTACGTCCACCAAACATAGGCATCAGGAATATATTAATCAAATTGGAGATTACATCAAGAAATCCTCACACTCTCTCAGCAAATCATCTGAATGACTGCCTGTTATATAGCATAGAGAATCTAACAGCCTCATAACTCCCTCACATCAAATATATGAGGCATTAACTCCCTCCCAACAACCTGGAGCTAATCTAGGAACTGAATCCCTATTGTTGTCATCCTACAGAGATTTTTGCCTATTTGACTCAAA
>APFE031165571.1:24352-48617 GCA_000404065.3 Pinus taeda | reverse complement strand
ATATATTGCTAATGTTTGTGATGTCACCTGTGGGAATTTAACTTAGAACTAACACTTACAACAGTATACAAATAGATTTGATTTGATGGTTGGATTGGGTTGTTGAGATATTTTCTCCACAAACAATCTCCTAGCTTAGAATCTATTAAATCTCATATGCACTATATTAGTGTTATGTATATTCGTGTGAAATGTAATAGAAAAAACAATTTTATGTGTGTGTGAGCAATTATGATTTCCTTCTTGGTATCAATGTCGTTCTGGGAATAACTCTCATAACTAAGGGTCAAGGAATATATACAATGTCGTTCTGGGAATAACTCTCATAACTAAGGGTCAAGGAATATATACAAGTGTGAGAATATTTTTGTTATGTAAATTTTTTTTTCCAAATTGGTATTTGTTTCTTGTGTTGGTGTGAAGGAGGTGTTGTGGAGAATATTGTAAGGAGAATGGTTTAGGCTCTATGCAAAAAATTTGCAATTGTTATCAAACGAAATTTTATACCCAAGGTTCTTGATTAATCTCTACCTTCACCTTCTTTTATCAATTTTGTGGATCATATCCCTTTTGATATTAATTTGGCAGTGCACTAAGTTAGGTCCCAAGGTTTCCAATGGATTTTTGTTTGAAATATACTAATTACAAATTTATTTTGCCTAATTAGTTCAACACAATTTTGATGGTCAGATTGTCTACCTCAATTGGCTAACAATGTTGTACTTACCTTGTGAAATGGAGGCTAAGATAAGGAGACACGAACACATTCCTTGGTGCTTTCATCACTATGGAATGCTTTCTTAAATTTTGGAATGGGAACATCCAATCATGTGAATTCCACTGCTGACTTAGCTCATGGTGTTTTTGAATTCTACCATTACAAAACCTACTAGTGGGAAAGAGATTGGTGAAGTCAATGACATTGTACGACGTGTTGACGTTGACAAGCATGGTCATGTAGTTATTGTTTCTTGTGTCCACAAGAGAATTTCCAAAGATGAATATGGAGAGGGAGGCATAAGAAAAAATGAATGAATGTGTCATCATCACCACATTAATAAAAAAAATTGAGTTGGAAAATGTGCTTGATTTAGCCACTATTTTTCTGTAATGGAATTGAATCTTTGAATCTTATTTTTTTGGATCTTGAATCTAAACCTCTTCTTCTTTGGAAACATCAACTTCATTTGGTTGGGTTCCATGGATGATAACTGGATCAAACATCTTTGCATCAAAGATTACCACTTTACTTAATTGTGTATACTTTTGATACCACAAATGGTATGTACCCTTGCAGGTAATTGCAGAGAACTCAAATTGGAATTAAGTGAAAGTAAATATTGATTTCATTATGTCCCCATTCTCAATGCTTGGCCCTAAGGTTGGAAATGATCCCATGGTATCACTATGTAAGATCTTTTTTACTAACTTGATAATTGGAATCCATAATTCCCTCTTGGTATGTGCACATTTCCCATACCATTTTGAGTTATGATGATTACTTTCACTTCCTCAGATGTAATCAGAGGATTCTTGTTTTGTCTTTATCAATTATTCCTCTAAAAAATATATTAATCATTCCTTAAAATATGTGAAGTCATGCTATGATTTTTTTTTATTCTTATGAGCTTCCCATTTTCAGTAATAAGTGTAAATATGGAGCAACAAAAAACTACAATTGGTTTTGTTATTTTTTATTTATTTTGGTATATCCATTTGTGTCAAATGGAAAAGGTACATAACCAATTAATGAATAGAGTGGCATAGTTCAAGCTAGTAGTGCTTGACGTTGTTTGGAGCTGAGAGAACATATTGTTGATTTATTTATGAGAATCTATTAGAACCTCATGAATCTTGTTGTTATTTGGTACTTCAATATCAACAATAACATGTTATCTATGTATGCAAGTGTGTAACTGAAGGAAGATTAGTTGTATAATGGATTTTTGGATATGCTCAATATCTAGACTACCTACCTATATAACTATCTAAATTGTAATTTATTGTACTTTCGTAGATGGAAGTAAGTTCAAGAGAAATTTATTATTGAGATTTTCATGCAGTCAAGAAGATTCAATTCTACAAGTACATCATTCATGGTCAGAGGCAATTATATTTTAAATGGAGGTCAAGTGGTAGCTCAAAATTGTCATGGTGAAGAAGCTTATGACCTATTATCCTATCTGCAAAATGTCATCCACAAGGCCCATCATGAAAATTCTTGGGAATATCATGAATCTCATGCTCACACACCATCTAATTCTTTGATCAAAAAAGGTTTGGAAGAGGTAGCCATCCACCACAAATACTAGACATTTTTGAACAATTTCTTCTCTCTTGGAGAAAGGTGACAGGGAAGCTTTCCCATAAGAAGGAATTTGGAAATGACTGCATACAAAGGCGAATATGTGGATTTTGAAAAGATATGCTCATCTTGGAAAGAGTGTTAAATATCCATATCATCAATAACATTATTCATTCTAGAAAGAAAACTTGCAACAACATTAGCCTTCTTGGGTTTATCCACAATAATAATATCAAATTCCTAGAGTGACAGTAATGACCTAGTAAACCTAGAATTATCAATTGGATTACTCATTAAAAATAAAATAGCAGAGTGGTTAATATGCACAAATGTTTGGTAACCAATAATGTAATGACTAAATATGTTGATAACATAAATAACAACAAGAAACAACCATTTTTCTATGATATTATAATTTACCTTTGTAGCAATCAAGTTCTTGTTGATATAATAGATGGAATAATTTCTTTTTTCCTCCAATTTTCCCACACAACCCTAACAATTGTATAAGAAGAATTAATAGAAATGTGGAATGACAGACTCCAGTTGGGTCCTTGGAAAATAGGAGCTACTATTACACATGATTTTAACCATGTAGAGGTGTTGTTACATTTTCAGTCCAAAAAAAATATCTATCTTTTGTTAATAGGGAAAAAATGGGAATGCAATCTTGGAATTTTTTCTATAAATTGTTTGTAATAATCTACTTGCCCAAAAAAGCTACATACCTCCTTCTACATCTGAGGAATGGTAATTCTTAGAATTACCTCAACATTTGTGGATCCACTTGTATGCTTTCAATAGAGATATAATAACCTAGAATAATACCTTCAAACATCATCATGTGACACTTATCAATAATGGGACTAATGTGAGTTTGTATACAATTATCAAGTACATTTTCAAGGTTATTGAAGGCTTCTTAAAACTCATCCCCATAGGGTGAAAATTCATTCGTAAATATTTCTTGATAGTTGTTGACCATATCATCAAAAAAAATTAACACTAAACATTGGAAGGTTGCATGTGAATTACAAAATCCAATAAGTATGACCTTTACGAAAATGTACCCTAGGAAAAAGTGAAGGTAGTTGTTTCTTGGTCCTTAAGAGTAATTTGAATTTGATTATATCCATTAAATCCATCGAGGAAAGAGAAATATTTTTTAGCAGATGGAAAATGGTCCCTTTCTGTGGCTTTGTTTCGCTCCCTACAATAGACTCTTCACTTCCCATTTTTCTTAGGGAAAATAAGAGGTGGATATATCCATCGATTGTTAGAAATTGGAAAGATAAAAAGTTTCTTTAAGAACTTTTGAAAATTTTCCTTAACAACACTTTTCAAGGCTCGATTCATTCCGTGTTGAGGATGCTAGACAAGATGAGATCCTTTCTTTAGATAAATATGATGAATGAAAAAAGTAGTATGAATACCCTTCATGTCCTTATAATTCCACACATGGTATTTTTTATTATTTCTCAATAATTGCATCAATCTCTCTTTTCATGCAGAAGATAAATTAGGGTTAGTATTTAAAGTATTCATAAGCACTTTCTCCACTTGAAATCCCTTAAGGCTAGGTGTCATAAATATTTACTCTATACAGGATCTTCAAGAGTCTATTCCTCACTAGATGTGTCTATCAAAACACTTAATAGATGATATGTTGATGGTGTAAAAATAGAAGGGTCATTAACAAAGAAATTAATAATATCATCCTTAGTCTCATTCTTAAAATGTAACGTTTTCCTATAGTTAACAATGGAGGTGTATTAGCTTCCTTTGCTTCAAACTAAGAACATAAAGGATTCTGACATTCCAAACTTGGTTTAGCTAGAGGGTAAAGAAGAATATATTTGCTAGTGTTACCATCACTGATGGAAAAAAACCTAGATTTACATACAATAAAATCATCTATTATGACCAAACATGGCTTGCCTAAAATTAGAGTATGCCCCCCTAGGCATGTTTTAGGCTGTAACACTACAATATACTAGATTCCACCAATAATCTACTAAATAATAACATTGTCCAATATTTCTTCAGGGTCGATCTTAGACCTATCTACCAATTCAAAAATAGCGGGAGTTGGGCTCAAGTTGACAAGCTCAATTAGTTCTACAATTTCCCTAGTTATTATATTCATTGTCACTCTTATGTCAACCAAGATATTTGGAAGAGTTGTAAGTCTAGTATAAACAACAATTAGTAGGTTAGAAGAGTACTCATATTTATTAGGTGTATTATCCCATAAAACCAATTTTGGTAATTTTCCAATTACATGTACAATAGAGAGATCCAAAGGTTTCCTACTTAGATTTATGACCCATAATCCTCTAATTACTTTAGCATAAATTGGAACATGTCATATTGCTTGAAGTAAGGGAATCAAAACATGCAAGTTCTTCAACTCCTTGAAAATTTTGGATTTATACTTAGGAGTGTTTTTTACTTTAGTTAATCTTTTAGGAGAACATGGATGTAAAGAAGTATCATTACTAGCAATTATTACAAGTATCATAGTCAAGGTAATATTTGATGTTATAGTGACATTAGAGATATCACTGGTTGTTACCCTGATGTTAGTAGTAGCAATAATTGTTACAAATTCATGGGTATCATCATTTGTTTCAACACTAGTTGTAACATTAATTGTTATAGAATGTTGTTTTTCTAGAGATCCTTGAATTACGTTTCCTTTTCTTGATTGTAATTATATTTCATTGCATTCCACATATGAGATACAATATGTAAAGAGAATTAACATTTGAACTTGTTACATTTCCTTATTATTGGGATTAAGGTTAGGTTTTATTGGTATCTCGGACATAATAGGGGACCACCCATAAGCATATTATAGGGAAATTGTAACTATTATTGTTGCATTAGGATCTAAATATGGCTTTGGTTAGGAAAAACAATCCCTCGCTATGTATGAAGTCCTTTGGTGTAGGGTATTGGACCAAAGGGGGATTAGCAGGCTACCATGCAGCTATTGTATATTGCATTTTTTGTGGAATTTGGTAAGGAACATACAACCAAACCAAGAAGAGAAGGGATTTTGCACCATACCTTAAGGTTGAGGCTTACAGGGCTTCTTGGTTCCAATAAAATATGATTCTTCAATATTTTCCCCTCGCTCCTTATAGATTTCTTTTAATCTAAGAAATTAGGGAATTGCTTTCTAGAATTATCCTGTTCACATATATTGTAGCTATTAAGTGGGGAATTTCCTTAGATGATGTTTCTTCCTCCACTGAGAGTAGAATATAGCCAGATAATTTTCTACTTCAATCTATTTATACTTCTCTCATGACACATCAAGCTGAGAGGACAATAATCTCATAATGTAAGTTTTCAAATTCAATAGCATATTTCCAATTTCTAGTCATGTTTCTCTAGTATTGGCTAACTTTAAAATGTTGGTAGAAGCATCATGTCGCATAGTCTCGTTTCTTGTTGATCCTTTTGAACTTCTTCAAAAAATTTGAAAAAAATCATCATAAGGGTCCTTAGATATATTTCCTTCCACCAAAATATTTAACATGTCAAAGAATTCATCTTACATTCCTCTTATCAAAAATATTTTAATTATTTCATTGTTTAGATCGCTATGAAGAGATCTCTGTAAATTATACTAAAGGTGCTCAACATAATCTTCCAAATTTTCATCTGGTGTTTGAGTTATTCATAATAAGTATCCCTTCTAATATTTGGAATGACAGTAATCCTAATAATTTTATAAAAATGTCTTCTTCATCTAATACTAGGAGGCAATAGAAGCCCCACTAAGTCCCATAAACCATCTTAATTTCGCTCCCTTTAGTGTGGTAGGGAACAATTTTAATATTTTTTCATCATTGGTATAATAATAATTCCTATAGAGTACACCAAACTCAAAGAGAAATGTATGAAGATATTTAGTAATTGTACCATGAAAAGTAGGAAGTGCAGAAAAAAGGATGTTCTTTAATGGAGCCTATCAATGGAGATTCCCAATGGGAACTCAAAGGTTGTAACTGATCTCCCTGCCATTTGGTTCTATCTAAAAGCTTGAGGATTTTGTACAACTATTACATGTGGCTCCCCTAATGGAGGAGATTCATCTCTTTTTAATGGTGAGGGTTGATTAGGTTGTTCATGCTACTTATGTTCCTCCAACTATTCATATTGTCTAGGTGGTCCTAATGTTTTCTGAACACCCTCTATAACAAAATGTTGAGCAGGTTGTTTCATAACGCTGCATAAATTTGGGATGCACTAACTAAATGTTCATTGTTTTAGAGTTGATTCTAAATCACATTCATCCATATCACCTTCTCCCTCTATTAAGCATTGATATCCTTCCCTTACTGATATAAATGGACTAGAAAATATAGGGCTCATCTCTGAGATCTAAGGTTCATAAAATTCCACTTCCCTAATAAGTGCACCCAACATAAATAACTAAATGGACGATGCAATATGTAAAACAATCTTACCTGATACTTTCTTGTTAGGTGTTATTCCACTACTGGATGATTCAAATTCAAATTTTGAGGTGATATCTTATATATATGTTACTCTATCAAAATCCTGATTCTTCTTCTTTCTCACACTTCTTCTTATACCTCGACAATTAGTTTCTTTGTGGGCACTATGTTTTATTCTTCACTATGCATGTAATGCAATATTATGTGCCCTAACGCCTCATGAGGCTCATCCAACTTTAGTATGTTGAAGCAACGCATAGGTCCTTACCTGTCATCTTACCACTTGGGAACGTCAAAGCTAATCACACACATGCACCTCTAATATCCCCCTTAGTAATGGAATGAAATTATTGGGTAGATCAATTGTCATTTTAATTTAGAAAGACCAAACTGAATCAAACATAAATTGTTAATCTCGGTATAAATTTTGTTTCAAAGATAGTGTGAAAAATAAATGAAATAAAAAATGGCAACATGTGTAAGGAAATATCAAAATCATAGATATCACTCTAAATCTTATTTGCACATAAATTTTCAATATATGTAGGCTTTTTGTTTCAAATCTAGTGAGAAAAATATATGCAAGAGAAATTGGAAACTTGTGGTAAGGAAATATAAAAACCATAAGTATCACTCTTAGTACTCCATCACAATTGTCATTACACTACAAAGCTTTCTCAAATTTTTATAAAGGAAAGAAACACATGCTTCAAAATGAATCATTCTATCACACTATCACTCTTATTAAAAAAGAAACAACACTCCTGGAAACCATTCAACATTCAAAAATCATTGAAACACACATTCAATTAAATAAACATATGAAAAAAATATAAGGGAAATCACATAACCATCACACTAATTAAAGGAATGGTCTAGGATATATGTTGTTACACAATAATAGACACCACAATCCTCCAAGTATTTGAGGCATGAATAAGATCTGTAACAATAATAATAAATCACACATAAATCATAACTAAGAGGATAACTATACCACTCCAATACATGTCTGACAAGTGCTCCCTACTAAGAAGGAGGACCCTTCCCCCTTAGCAGGCGCTGGTGAATTGCACAACACACAAAATAATAAGGAAAAAGATATTAAGCCATGAATGGTAGATATTTGCATTAATGAAAGATGCAGTACTAGATTACAATGTCTATACTCCTTCCTCTAATATCTATCTATGCATGCCTTACGAGAAAAGAGTACATCCTTTTATAATATCATATTACATTACATTCCTATTTTCAAAAGGAAGGATCATCATGAGAATCTCCTCATTCTCATTTGATCAAAATCAAGAGGACACATTAATTATCTTATAACAAATTATCTTAATTGAAACAAATTTGTAACAACTTTTCTAACTACAATGAATTATCAATTGGGAGACCCTAAATATTTCATCTAAGTCAGTTGTGTTGTCCATGAATGTCTCTTTTCAATAAGTCAAGCTAGCTCTGACAAAATGCTTATCCAAATCGATATTCGATACTAAGCATAGGAGAACAAAGTATAAGAAGAAAAACCTTATTTTTGTGATAGTAGTGTCACTAGATTATTTGTTCCATCCTTAGCGAGGCAAAACTAGGAATATATAGTCCTTTAACAACATCTCAACAAGTCACATAACCTAAAACAACACTTCATCAATTTATTAATAAAATACGCTAAAGCAATTAGCTTTTATGTCAAAATACAACAAAAACCAGCTAATAAGGATGACATACAAAAGGAAACATAATTTATTCAGTAGTGACTAATGAAGTGATAGGGCATGGATTTTAAAGTCAAAATGGTAGGAAAAGGTAGGGAAAATAGGTGCAAAATAATGACAATTACGCATCCCAACAATCACATTCAACACTATTTTTTAATATCAAATTATTTTTCCCATTAATTTCACCCTAAAGTCATGCCTTGATCAATATTTTCTTTATGACATAGACACTCACACTATTTGTGCAAGATATTAAGATCTTGTATTGATTAGTAAGGATATACTAGATATAATCTCACAATTTCTACCATAAATGTTAAAAATACAATAGTATAAACCATAAAGCATCAGATATTTCTAAATAAAAATCTAATAATGGAAGTTGGAACCCCAATAAATGATTGGGTTTTGAATCCAAACATGAAAAAATGGGTCCTCCTTTTAGTTCTATCACAAAATAAGGGGTTGTATGAGAACATTGCTAAGTTGTTTCAAGTTTTTTTTTGTATAAAAAAAGCGAAAAAGACTACTATTTTAACCTTATTACTATTTGCAATTTTATTTAAAAAAAATATAGTAGAGAGTTGTGTTTTTTATGATTATATACTTAGTTTTATAGCTAGGAGAACAAAAATGTAAAGATGTAATCGATAGTAACTTTTCTTGTCATCCTAAAATACTTCATTCTTATTGAACTAACATCACACTTGACTAGTAGTATTATTGAAGAAAACAAAGGAAATATTACAATCATATGATAATATTACTATTATTTATTATGAACAACAAAAGAATAAAACATATGCATATGTTAATCATAAGGAAAGATTACACTAAAAAAATGTATACACATACACACAAGTATGGGAGCATGTATACTTAGAGTGGGCCCTCATTTGGAATTGCATTGCCACTATGTTACTCATCCATGCTACAGTTGAAGACTTAGATTGAAAAGAGAGATATTTTTGTATGAAATTGACTTTTTCCATTATATATGCCAAGAAAACTACTCATTCTATGTTTATTAATAGGTCTTAAAATATGTATATTTGAGCTAAGATAAATGATAGAAACAAATAAAATAGAAGTAAAAATTTTGTTGTCAATATTTTGACTCTATTTAGAACAAAATGGAATCCACCATTCACCGCAACATATGTTTAGCAATCGGTTTTCTCAACCTCAAAATATTGTACAAGAACAAATCTTTTCTCAACCTCAAAATATTGTACAAGAACAAATCTGAAGGGTTCTAGATACTCTTGGGTTTCTTAAGCATCAATGACAAGAAATATTGGGTGCAGATGATTCCATAGTAATTGAAAGGCAAACTTGGAACCCAACTAGTCTCCATGATGCTGGTGGAAATTTTCCAAAATAGGGTAGTGATATTCTTCTTGTCCATTGAAAAAGTGGTTTAAAGGTACAATGCAAATCCTATCAATACCTTTAAACAAGGCCATTCTAAAATAACCATGTACTCAATTATAATCCAACATTAATTTACAAAAAAGACTACATACCAAAATAACCAATTTTCATGAACTATAAATAGAATTACTAAGCATTATCTTTTTGAAGTTCATGGGCCAAGATAAGAAAGAAATAGGGAGGGAATGAAGACTAGCATAAAATGGAAAAGGTATTTTATAGGATTAATAAGTACCATTTATGGAGGTCGATATATCCTTCCTTTCCAAAATGTTGGCATGCCCAACGCAACCTATCAATCTTAATCAGGAAATTGACCATGTAAGTCAACCCAATTATAGCGTGGATAACCAAATTCCTCTGATGTGTAAAATACCAAATACCTTTGTTCCTATGTCCAATGGTCATTCTCTAAAACATATTATGATTTTGTAATGACTTTCTAATATTTTATGGACCACCATATCGATAGGAAATGAAAATACAATTCTATCGATCATATGCCAATATTTCGAAGGGATATGGCATAAAACTCTTCCCTTTCCATTACCATGTTAAATAAGGAATAGGCCATAGGGCCCTTATATGTCAAGTAGACACGTTTTTCAGTCCACTTTTCATGAGAGTCGACCAATGCCTGAATGACATAGTATCATAGAAAACCTCATAATATGGAATTCTACTGACATTTTATTTTGCTTGATAATGGTTGCATTCAAAGGATTGGAAATCAATTTGAAACGGTATTATTGAATCATTGAAGGTATAGTTTATTCATCTTAAACAATGATGTTGAAGGTAACTTTTATATTTTTATAAAATATAGATGCCTCTTTCAATAAAACCTTATTGTAAACAAAATAAGGAAATTCCCTCAACTAGATGTCTCTAGCTAAAGTGTTAGGGTTCCATTCGGTATTCTTTCTAAGAATAAAATTAAATTATTATAACTCACACAAAAGGTCCAAGTCATGCTAATAGGTAGTAGAAAATGCCTTCATAATTGATCCCAAGTAATCATATTATAAGCCTTGCCTAATACTATATATTGAACTCTATATTTATTCCACCTTTTTTGAGGAAATCCTTATATATTATAGAAATAAGTTTACAAATAAACCCTTGGAGTTTAAAGTCTTAGGTCTCCTAGAGTTGATTTTGATACCTAGTCAATTGTTCTTTGTAATGTTTGATTCTATTCTTCCATTTGCTTATGGAATTATTTCTGCTTCATTTTTTGAATGCTTTCATGTCAAAATATCTATAAATGTTATTGACATAAAAATATCATATTCAATTATTCAACTAAGAAAGTAAATATTCCATGGTAAAAATTCGTATGTGTTTCGTTCGATATCATCCATGATCATGTTGATCAATTTTTGAACAAAGGCGATAATACTATCGATTTTAGTAACAGGGAGATCCATTGCCTTCTAATTTCATTCATGGCCTAATTCATATGACACTTCCTTAAGCTCCTGTCCAGAGATCATATCCTCGTCATATATATTTTCTTATTTTTTATTCCTCTACCGCCAATATTGTCTGTCATTTTTGTTGGTTGCATGTTATATTCTTTGCACCAATAGTCACAGACATGGGGGAGTCATAGGGTGTTGCAATCCCCTTATTGGGGGGCTTGAGGGGGGCTATATCCCCCCTGTACGAGAACTGAGGCAATGGTTTTGGACCTATATTACATGGGAAGACCTACCTATGGTTTTGGGCATGGGTTTTGCACATAATTTTGGGGATGATGGTTTTCTTCCCATGGTATTTTGTAGATCCAGTGAAGGGAGCTACGATTGTGTTTTAATCCAGGATTAATGGATTGGGGTTTAGGAATGTTTTCACATGTATATATATGTATTGTAACATTAAAAAGAATATAATGAAAAACCAAACTAGTAGTCCCGATTTTAGGATCCAAGGGAAATCTCTATGTATTTGTTTTATATTCTCATCATTGTTTATTTTCTATTTTTTAGAATTCGTATGTAGTGTAGAGGGTTAAAACCTACATTTTCTATCAAAGCCAGGTTTTCCCTTCAAGGGGATGCAATTTCTAGTGACGGGTTTAACTCAAGCCCATGGAAGACCTTGTTGAATGGGAGATATGTGGGATCAATTCTTGCGGTGAAAGAAGATGGAAAACAGTGGAAATATTGATATATAGAAAGTTAATGGCTAGCGTTTTGAGTTGTGGAAACTCAAGATGGAGGATATGCTAGTGGATAAAAATATGTGGATCGTAGTAAATTCAAGTACTAAACAAATGACAATGTTATATGAAGACTAGGCGAAGTTATATCAGAAAAAAGAGAGCACAATATGGTTGTGTATCTTAGATTCAATATTGTTAAATGTATCATGGAAATATATGGCGAAGGCTTTGTGGGAAAATTTAGGGACTTTGTACCAATGTAAGTCTCTGGTGAACAAACTCTTCCTACAAAAAAAACTATATAACCTGAGGATGAAGGATGGAGACATGGTGACAAAGCGTATGGATGCCTTTAATACTATGGAAATTAATCTATTATATATTGATATTAAAATTTAAGATGAAGATAAGTGCATAAGGTTTATTTGTTCTCTAGCATATTCATGGGATAGTCTAGTTGTTGCAATAGGTAGCAATACAAATACCTTAAATTTTGATGAAATAGTATCATCCTTTCTATCAGAGGAGATGAGACAAAAAAATATGGAGGGCCAGAATAAATATGCCTTGTCTATATGAGAATGGACTCAAAATAGAAACAAAAATAAGTCCTCGAGTGAGAGATATAAATCTAGAGGAAGATATAAATCTCTAGGAAAACCTGTAGAGGTGTGTTAGAACTGTAGAAAGGAAGGGCACCTCAAAAAGGATTGTATATCTAAACTTCCTGAGAAAGGAAAGGGATCTAATGGTGTTCCTTCTACAGAGGTGAAAACCAGCTCATATGAATGTGGTGATTTGTACTTGGCTTCTTCTTCAAGTACACATGTAGATAATGAGGCATGGTTAATTGACTCAGGTGCATACTTTTATTTCACTCCCCATAGGGAGTGGTTATGAAATTATGAGAAATATGATGGTGGTGATGTCTTCTTAGGGATTATAAGAAGGTTATAATCATATGATGTGGAAAAGTCAAGCTAAAGTTGCAAGGTGGAAGGATTAGAACGCTTTTGGGTTTTTTGTATATTGCTATATTTGCTATAAATGTGATTTTTGTAAGAAATATGGATGATTCAAGTGTAAAAACAATGTTCGAGAGAGATACATGCAAGATGTTTCAGGAAGCATTGATATTAATGTGGGGAGTTTGGATTGGAACCTTGTACAAGCTTTTAGGTAGCATTGTTATTGATCGATGCAACAGTTCTATGGTTCTTAAAGTGGAGCAAAAAATCTAGTGGTCTCTAGTGAAAATATCATGCTATGGCAGCAAAGGCTTGGACATATTAGAGAGAAGTAACTTTGAATACTTCATGGGAATAGTATGGTAGAAGGTATTTCTAATTTCTCTCTAGATTTCAATTTCGATGAACATTATGTATGTCGGAAGCAGCAATCAAGGGATTTTCACCTTTGGTTCTACGAGGGTGAAAGGGATATTAGAACTCGTGCAAAATGATGTGTTTGGACTTATTTTGGTTCCATCACTAGATAAGTCTGTGTACTATGTATCATTTATAGATGACTTATCAAGGAATACATGGATATATTTCCTTAGAAAGAAATATAAAGTCTTTAACAAGTTTAAATAATTTAAGGCTTTAATGGAAAACTAGATAGAGAAGAGGATAAACATGCCGAGGTTAGATAATGGTGGAGAGTTCTGCAAGAAGGAATTTGAAGAGTTCTGTAAGAATTTTTATATAGCATGGTAGAAGAATTCTCCATCAACACCTCAAAAAAATGGAGTTGCAAAAAGAATGAACATGATGTTGATGGAAAGGAAAAAGGCATGCTTAGTGGTGTCAAGTTAGGATAGAAATTTTGGGTAGAGGCAATGGAGACTACATGTTACCTGGTTAATAGATCACCTTCATCAGTGTTGGAGGATAAGACTCCACATGAGTTATGGGCTAGTAAGAAACCCTCTCTTTCACATCTAAGTTGTAATGAATATGTACATGTTGCAAAGGTGAAAATAACCAAGTTGGATCATAAATCTGAAAGGTGCATCTTTATTTAGTATAAGGATGGTTTAAAAGGTTATAAGATTTGGAACCCAAAAACAAGGTTGTATACAATTGAGCTATGGTATTTAGAGAGGTGAAATATGTTATTAAACATGAATTCCTACCAAAGGAACCTAACAATATAGAGTTTGAGCTACAGGAGGAAGAATCAAAATCTATAACAAAACAAGAATTATAAGATGAAGAGCCACAAACTCTAGCTTTGAGAAGATCAATTCGAGAAAGAAGACAACCAGAAAGGTATAATCCATCTGCTTTTTGTTCAAACTTTTCTTTATCTATTGTTGATGATGATCCTAGAACTTTTAGGGATGCAGTATATTTAGAGGATGGAAAACTCTAGAAAGAGGTCGTGGTTGATGAAATGGCATCTTTGGATAGAAATGAGGCTTGGGATCTAGTGGAGTTATTGCCTGGAAGGAAAACCATTGGAATAAAATGGGTGTTTAAGGGGAATATGAATGCACAAGGCAAGGTGGAGAAATAAAAAGCTCGGTTGGCATCAAAAGCTTATTCCCAGGTGTCAAGAATTGATTTTAGTGATATTTTTTCTCCTATTGCAAATGTGGCTTCTATTAAATTACTTTTATCTGTTGTAGCTTATTTTGATTTTCACGTAGAACAGATGGATGTGAAGACAACATTTATTCATGGGGATCTAAAATATGAGATCTACATGAAGTAACCTAAAAGCTTTGCAGTGAAGGGTAAGATAGAACTAGTATGCAAGTTAAAAAATTCTTTGTATGGGTTTAAAAAATGACCAAAGATGTGGTATCATAAATTTGATACATATATATGGGGACTTAGCTTCACGAGAGGCAAATAAGATCAGTATGAGTATTTTAAATTAATTTGTCACCATGTTATTTATTTGGTCTTGTATGTGGATGATATGCTACTGATTGGAAATAACAAAGAAATTACCTATGATTTGAAGATCCAATTTTCCTCCAAATTCGACATTAGGGATCCTGGTGCTACAAACTATATTTTGGGCATGAAAATTAAATGAGATCAAGGAAAGAGGAAGCTATGGTTAAACCAGTAGAAGTATGTCAAGAAAATATTACATAGGTTTAATATGTAGGATAGTAAATTGGTGAGGGTTCCTATTCCTGTAGGTGTAAAGTTATACATTGAACAATGTCCAAAGACATAAGAAGAGGAAGATCAGATGCCCTATGTTCCATATGAAAGTGCAATCGGTGTCCTAATGTATGCAAAGGTCTGTACTAGACTAGACATTGCACATGTAGTGGGAGTATTGAGCAGGTTTATATCAAAACTAGTGAAGGATCATTGGAAAACAATGAAGCATGTTTTTAGGTATTTACGTGACACTAATGATTATGGTTTGTGCTACCAACGAAAATCGAGATTATACAGATTTTTGGACATCCATAGCTTTGTTAATGTATGCTAGGTTAGAGATTTGGATCAGAGAAGATATACACATGGGTATGTGTTTAACCTATTTGGAGGTGCAGTCAATTGGATGAGCAAGAGATAGTCTATAGTGGAACTTTCAACTACAGATGAAAAATACATGGTAGCCACTCATGCAAGCAAGGAAGAAGTTTGGTTACATAGATTGTGTTCAAGTATGGGGTTAGTACATCGAACTATTAGGATAGACTGTGATAGCCAAAGTGAAATTTCCTTGGCAAATAACCATTCCTATCATTCAAATAAAAATCAAATTGATTTTTAGTATCACTTTGTGAGTGATATCATTGAGGACGAAAAGTTATTGGTGGTAAACGTGGACACTTCGAAGAATTTTACAAACGCATTGACAAAGTCTATAAGAACTGAGAATTTTTCTTTCTGTATAGAAACAATGGGGATTATAGGGTTGGAGAAATGACTAATCTCTCTTGTTACCCCATGTGTGCAAAAGAAAACAATGTGGGAGAATGTGGGGTGTGTGTTATATTCTTTCCATGAGTAGTCAGACGTGTGGGGGGGGTCACAAGGCGGCTAGAAGCCCCCCTTATGTCTTGTGTCACGGGAAAAAGGAGGGTCATAAGTGGGTGCATCACCCCCTATCGGTAGGTTTCAAGGGGGCAATATCCCCCTACATGGGGTCTCGGACAGTGCCCAAGAAATTGTTTTTGGACCCTATATAAGGTCGGCAGACCTACCTATGGTTTTGTGCATAGGTTTTGTGCATTGTTTCGGACATGATGGTTTTCTTCCCATGGTATTTTCTATATTCATTCAAGGGAACTAAGGTTATGTTCTAATCCAGGTTTAGTGGATTGGGCTTTATGAATGCTTTGGCAAGTATATATATATTTATTGTAACATTGAAAGGAATATAATGAAAAATCAATCTGGTAGTCCCTGTTTTGGGATCCTGGAGAAATCTCAGTGTATTTGTTTTATATTCTCGTCATTTTTTATTTTCTATTTTTTAGAATTTATATGCATGTAATTTGTTTACATGGTTAAAACCTACAATTTTTTCATAAAACTTGTGTTTTCCTTCCTTAGATGGTTGTGTTAAGATTTTCTTTGGGTTAGCAATTTGTTTCTTCGCCTCTCTCAGATTCTTTTTAACGTTTGCATTTCTAATATTAAGCTTCTTTACAAGTTTTTCTAGTTTAGTGTATGTAGACTTACGATGGAATTCAAATATAGATGGAACATAATACATAACATTTTATTATCTTGGAATAATCTTTGAAACACTTCCCTTTCCTTGGTCCTTGAATTTAGGGAACTAATTCTTGTGGCATTTCCTCATTTTTATTCTCATCCATGTTAACATGTTCACTCTAGAGGGAGGATGATTCTATTTCAATATCTAGCGGCTTGTTTCTCATTTCCCAATAGTTGTAATGTGTGGAGTTGTCTCAACTTCTATAGGAGTCATTTCTCACTTCTATTATGACCAAATCCTATTCTTAATTGTTTTCACAATAGTCATGATCAAGTATGAGGGTTCACTTTATGTTTGTGAGGCTATATAAACAAAGGGTTTAACCTCCATTTAAAGCTTTTAATTCAACAATTAGCATGACATAAATGCCTTCCATTTTCATCCTCTTTATTGTAATTTTTCCGCCACATGGATTTCAATCAATGCCACTTCTAGATATTGCAATATTTTTTTTAAATACAAACATCATCCTTATGACAGTCACCAAAGAATACTCATCACTCTTATGATGGACATTGTTATGGCTAATAGCATGAATAATGTAGCACATTTGTCAATTTTTTTTCTTGTTATTGATATATTGATGCTAAATTTTTTGTTGCTATTTAAAATCATGTTCTAGGGGTGTCGGTAGATAAATACCAAAAAACGTTGAGCTTACAATGTCAAGTTTCAATTAAGTAAGTGTACTTTGAGTAGTAGACTGACCACATTGATCCTTGGTCATGTGACACCATAACAATCCTCTTTCTGTTAGTATTTCAATGACGTATTAGTCATCCTTTCATGGATGTAATAATGCATGTTATGTATCATAATTATGACAAATTTGGAAAACTATGATAATGCAACTCCATTGCATTCCAAATTTAGTAAAACACACTTTTTTCATTACAAAGGTGAAATGTCATCACAATAGAGACAAAATTCCATGAAGAAATGGCTTAATTTTTATTAGTGTTAGATGAAAGTGAGATTTTCATTTGAGCAAATATACCAATTTAAACTAAAAAAATAGTTTCAAAGAACAACAGGAATAAAACAAAACAAATATGATACTGATAGATATCTAGTAGCTTTATGAAAAAAATATTACTCAAATGTAATATAGAACTATAAATATATCTCCTTTTAAGCCTAAAATGTACCTTACTAGTGATTGAAATAATAATTAATTATTATAAACTAACAATAGTGCTAGGAAAAGATAATTGTACCTACCAATCAAAGGATAAATAAGAACTGAATTATCTCTTTATTAAGTATCCAAAAAAAGGTAGTACTCAATAATGTTTATCGTTTAGCGGCTACAAGAAAACTACAAAATTTTGCCTATGCTTCATTTTGGTTCCTCCCTCCTTAAGAAAAACAACTCATCTCGTGTTGACCCAGACACTTGTGCTTTGATTGAGCTTTATCTTTTGCATGTTGACTTGTGTTTTTCTTACTTGCTTTACTTTGTAGCCCACAATTGAATCTCTGGACTTCATTTCAACCCATTTTTGGGCTTGCCTTAATGAATCGCATGATCCTTGAGGGAAACCAACCTTACTCTTGGGAATTGTACAGTCCAAGCCAATAGTGAGCCTTCATCTCCATAATTGTGTAGATCCAGTTGACAACTAGCCTTCAGCTGGGAAACTGTGTAGAACATGAGAGGCATTCAAGAGTCACTCAATCCAAATGTTGCTCGATGCATAAGCCAAAGGGTTTCACAATCCTTCCTAGAACTACCCAATATCTCTAGGATATGCATGGAAGATTTTCCAGCAAAATAAAAAAGAACCAGTGGTGCAAGTAAATTCTCAGTGCATATACAAACAATTCCTCTAACCTGAGAGAGCAGGTTTAGCCATGAACAAACAATATATGGAAAACTTCCTTAAGCTAGAATCTTAGCCTAACCTAACTACCCTACATTAGCCTATCCTACTCTAGCCTACTCTAGTGTAGCCTAACATAGTCTTGCCTACTCTAGCCCACTCTACCCTTGTCTTGCCCACTCCAAGCTACTCTGGCCTACTATAGCATAGCCTACTCTACCTTACTATAGCCTAGCCAAGCCTAGTCTACTCTCTCCTAGCTTATCCTACTCTAGCCTAGCCTACTTTGGCCTACTCTAGCCTAGTCTAGCCCACTTTACCCTATTATAACCTAGCCTGTTATATCCCAGGGTAATGCTGTCTAGCCTATACTAACCTAGCCTAATGTAAACTAACCTAACCTACTCTAGCTAGCCTAAACTACTCCAGCCTAGTGTAACCTAGCCTAACCCACTCTATCCTAGCCTAACCTACTCTATCCTAGACTAAACTAGCCTAGGCTAGCCTACTCAAGCATAACCTAACCCACTATAGCCTAGCTTACTCTAGCCTACTCTACCCTAACCTAACCTACCCTAACCTAGCCTAACCTATTCTACTTTACTCTAGCCTAAACTACTCTATCCTAGTCTATCGTAGCCTAACCTATTGTAGCCTAACCTAGCCTTACCTACTCTAGCCAAGACTAAAATGTCTTAGCCTAGCCTACTCGAACATAGCCTAACCTACTCTAGCCTAACCTAGCCTAACCTAATCTTTCATAAGCTACTTTTTCCTATTCTAACCTAGCCTAACCTAGCCTACCCTACCTTACTCTAGCCTTTCCTAGCCTTTCCTAGCCTTGCTTAGCATACCTAGCCTAGCCTAGCCTAGTCTAGTCTAGTCTAACCTAACCTACCTTAGCCTAGTCTAGCCTACTTTAGCCTAGCCTAACCTAGCCTACACTAGCCTACTCTAGTCTAGCCTACTCTAGCCTAACCTAGACTACTCGAGCCTAGCCTAGCTCACTCTAGCCCACCCTTAGCTAGCCTAGCCTACTTTTACCTAGCCTACACTAGCTTAGCCTAGTCTAGCCTAGTCTAGCCAAGCCTACTCTAACTTAGCCTAGCGTAGACCCTAGCCTACTATGGCCTAGCCTAGCCTAACCTACTATAGCCTAGCATAACCTAGCCTTTCCTATGCTACCCTAGCCAAGCCTAGCCTAGCCTAGCCTACTCTAGCCTAGCCTACCCTAGCCTACTATAGCCTAACCTAACATAGCCTAGCCTACTCTAGCTCATTCTAGCCTAGCCTAGCCCCTAGGTTAGCCTACTCTAGCCTAGACTACTCTAACCTACTATAGCCTACTCTTGCTTACTCTATCCTAGTGAAGCCTAGCCTACTCTATCCTAGCTTATCCTACTCTAGCATAGCCTATTCTAGCCTACTCAAGTTTAGCCTAACGCACTCTAGCCTATTATACCCTAACCTACTGTAGTCTAGCTTTGCCTACCCTAGCTTACTTTAGCCTAGCCTTGCCTACATTACTCCTGCCTACCCTAGCCTACTCTAGCCTAGACTACTCTAACCTAGCCTACACGAACCTAACCTACTCTCTCCTACCCTAACCTAGCTTAACCTAACCTATTCTAACATGGAATAACCTAGCTTAACCAAAACTAACCTACCCTACTGTATCATATCCCAGCCTACTCGAGCCTACTCTAGCCTAACCTAGCCTACTCTATCCTAGGCTAGCTTAAGCTAAGTTAACCTAACATAACCTAGCTTAACCTAAACTAGCTAGCCTAACCTAACCTAGCCAAACCTAAGCTAGCCTAGCCAAGTCTAACCTAACGTAGCCTAACATAACCTAGCCTAACCTAGACTAGACTAACCTTACCTAGCCTAGCCTAACATAGCCTAACCTAGATTAGACTAACCTCAACTAGCCTAGCCTAACCTAGCTTAACATAACCTAACCTTGTATATCCTAGCCTTTCCTAGCCTAGCCTAAAATAGCCCTGCCTAACCTCGCCTAGCTTTGCCTAACCTCACCTAACCTAACCTAACCTTTCCTAAGCTATTCTTGCCTAACCTACCCTAACCTAGCCTTTCCTAACTTAGCCTAGCCTAACCTACCCTAGCCTAGCCCAACCTAAGCTACCCTAGCCTACTCTTTCCTAGCCTAACCTACTCTAGCATGCTCTAGCCTAGCCAAGCCTCCTCTAGCCTAGCCTACTCTAGCCTAACCTACTCTATCCTAGCCTACTATATCCTAACCTACCCTACTCTCACCTAGCCTACTCTAGCCTAGCCTAACCTAGCCTAAACTGGCCTAACCTACCCTACTCTACTCTAGCCTAACCTAAATTTACCTAGTGTAGGCCCTACTCTAATGTAGGTGGGCCTAGTGTAGCCTCTACTCTAGGCTACCCTAACCTACCCTAGCTTACTCTAACCTAGTCTACTCTACTGTAGCCTAGCCTAGACTACTATGACCTACCCTAACCTACTCTAGCCTAGACTACTATGACCTACCCTAACCTACTCTAGCCCAGCCTAAGCTAACCTAAATTATCCTTGCCTAGCCTACTCTAGCCTAAGCTTCTCTTGCCTACCCGAACGCAGCCTAACCTAGCCTAACCTAACTTATTCTAGCTTAGACTAACCTAAACTAACCTACGCTACTCTATCATAGCCCAACCTACTCGAGCCTACTCTAGCCTATCCTAGCCTACTATATCCTAGACTGGCCTAAGGTAAGCTATGTTAAGCTAACATAACCTAGGCTAACCTAGACTAGGCTAGCCTAACCTAAGCTAGCCTAACCTAACCTAATCTAACCTAGTTTAACGTAACCTAACCTAACCTAGTCGAACCTATCCTATCCTAGACTAGAAAAACCTTGCCTAGCCTAGCATGTAGCCTAACCTAGCCTTACCTAATCTAACCTTCCCTAGCGTATCTTTTCCTAACCTAACCTAACATAGCCTTGACTAACCTAGCCTAGCCTAGCGAAACCTAGCATAGCCTAGCCTAGCCTAACCTAACCTAGCGTAACCTTTCCTAACCTAGCATTGCATAACCTAGGCCAACATAACCTAACGTAGGCTAGCCTAACCTACCCTAGCTATCCTAGTCTAACCTACGCTAGCCTACTCTAGCTTAGCCTAACCTACTCTAGCATGCTCTAACCTAATCTAGCATAGCCTATCCTCCTTTAGCCTTTTCCTACTCTAGCATAACCTACTCTAACCTAGCTTACTATAGCCTAACCTACCCTACTCTAGCCTACCCTAGCCCACACTAGCCTAACCTACTCTAGCCTAACCTAACCTAGCATAAGCTAGCTTAACCTACCCTACTCTACTCTAGCCTCAACTAATCTAGCCTAGCATAACTTAGCCTATCCTACTCTAGCCTAGCTTATTCTAGAGTAGCCTATCTTATTCTAGCCTCCTCTACCCTAACCTACTCTAGCCTAACCTAAACTAGCCTAACATAGCCTAACCCAACCTAAACTACTCCAACCTAGCCTAACCTAGCCTCACTTACTCTAGCCTAGCCTAAACTAGCCTAGACTACTCTAGCGTAGCCTAACCGACTCTAGCCTAACATACTCAAGCCTTCTCTAGCCCAGCCTAGCCTAACTTATTCCAGCCTATATTAACCTAGCCTAGCCTAGCCTAGCCTATCCTAGCCCACTCTAAACTACTATAACCTAGCCTACTCTAGCATACTCTGACATAGTCGAGCCTAGCCTAGCCTACTCTAGCATAGTCTAGCGTAGCCTAACCTACTCCTTCCTAGCCTATTCTAGCCTACCATAGCATAGACTACTTTAGCCTACCCTAGATTACTCTAGCCTAGCCTAGCCTACTCTAGCCTAACCTAGCTTTATCTAGCCTAGACTAACCTAGCTACCTAAACTAACTTATGCTACTCTAGTCTACTCTATCCTACCCTGGCCTACTCCAGCCTAGCCCAACCTAACCTAATCTAAGTTAGCCTGGCCTAACCTAGCTTAGCCTAACCTAAGCTACCCTAGCCAAACCTAGCCTAAGCTAACCTAGCCTAGCCTACCCTAGCCTAGCATAACCTAGCCTAACGTTAGCCAAACATAACCTTACCTAACCTAACCTAGCCTAACATTTCCTATCCTAGCCTAGCCTAACCTAGCCTAATCTAACCTAGCCTTGCCTAGCCTTGCCTAGCCTAGCCTAGCCTAGCCCAACCTTGCCTATTCTTTAGTAGCCAATGCAAGGATGCCCTAACTTACCTTAGTCTACTATATATTACCCTAGCCTAGCCTACTCTAGCTTACACTAGTCCATTATAAAGTGGCCTATCCTATTTTTGTCTAGCCCACCCTACCCTAGCTTAAACTTATTCTATCCTTGTGTAGCCTAGTCTAATTTAGTCTATCCTAGCCCACTCTAGCTTAGTCCTGCGTCTAACACAATGTAGATTCCTAAAAGTTTATATATAAATATGTTGCACTTGAAAATCTTAATAAAATATATATTCAAAATCATTCTTAAAGAATATTTACACTACAATTTAATTTTATCATAAATATTTAAATTTAAGAGCATTATCACTTTATATTATATAAATTCAAACATTTTCCTTTGTACATTATGTTATTTTAATTAAAATATATATCATACATCATTGTACAATTAATAAATATAGTGTAGAGCTTAAATAAATCTCAAATATTTAAATTTGAAAATCATTTGAAAAATTAAATTAAACTAAACAACATTAATAAAGAAATCATTCAAAAACAAATTAAATTAAATACCATGAACAAAAATTCAAATATAACAAAATTTAGTTAAAATAAATTAAATGTATGAATATACAATTGAAAATACATTGAATTTAACCACAACACTAATGTAAAAAGAAAATGTAACATAAGTTATAAGATATAAATAAAAACCATATTTCTAAACCAAAAACATATTTGTAAAATATAAAAATATAATTGAAATTCATTTAGAGAAATCCAATAATATAAAAATTTAAATGTACACCAAATAAAAAATGTATTTCTAAATGAAAAATGTTTCTGTAAAATTTAAAAATATAATTGAAGGGCCCATCCATAACTCATTGGGAGAGGCATAGGTTAAGTCAACTATATTTTAATTGAGAAAGAAAACTCACACATATAAATGTAAAAGTAAGAAACCAATTTAAATAAAACCACAAACTTTCACAGAGATAAACTAAACCAATGAATAAATGTAATAATCTTAAAGGAGTGAAATACAAATTGGAACAATAAAATTACAGTAATAAATTAAGACCAACAAAAAAAAATCGGTAAAAACCACTCTCACAAAACTAAATCATTACAATGTTAAATATATTAACATAACTAAAACTGAAATAAAAGGATTAGGTTTCCATGAAGAGAAGAGCTTAGAGGATGGATACAAACTACGTCTACGACAAAGTAAAGGCAGGTGGGTTTGAGATATTTAACATAAAATACTGAAAATATTAATTGAAAATACCCTATACCTTCTTGTTGTGGTTTGACATTCTAGTTATTAAAAGGTTGGAAAAAAATAGTTATTAAATAAAATGGAATCATTCTTCTATGTATTTATGGAATTCTCCAATTTCTATATTTTCTTCTC
>APFE031165571.1:0-20967 GCA_000404065.3 Pinus taeda | reverse complement strand
TATTTTGGTTATTGGATTTGTGTGTTTAAAATTTTTTAGTATAGCATTTTCTTTCCAAAATAACATGCACACTTTAGTTTGTATGGTTTGAAGTGTAGAAAGAATTTTGATTGTATTTTGCTTCTTGCTTGGCCTTTCTCTTCTTCTTCGTTTGTAGGTTTAGATATATTTTCTTAATCTTTTTTTCGATTTTATACAATATTTAACAACTAAGTTCATCTCAGAAGAATGGAAATTCATGTTTAAAAGAATGTATTCCTTAGATGAAACTATTCTCCAAACTTGCATCCTTGTATTTTTCAAAGAACTATAATTTATCTAAAGAAATATATGATTTAAAATATTATTGCTTTTCAGTGAACCATAGATTATGTACTTGACATATATAAATGTATTTGCATGTTATGCATCTCGACTATAGAGTATATTCATTGTCATTTTGAGAACAATTTTGTATTTATACATAAAGTGATGTCTATTAAAAATTTCATTGTTTACATCGTCTTTACCCATGGGTTTATGTTGTATTTCACATCAGTACCATATAACAAGAATCAACTCAACAAGACTACACCCACCATAATAAGAACTTTTACCAGTTTTTTTTTAGTAGTGCAACCATATAAATTAAATTACTTGTATACACATTAATCCATGAGAAGCATCAAAACACTTACCCCATTATACATCTAACATTATCCAAATAAGAAGGAATGATAAATGTTAACTAAATTATAAATTTATTATACTTTTTCATCCCCACTTTACCATGAAAATTCTTAACTAAAGTAAATAACTCTTCTTACAATACTAAGTTCTCTTCTTATCCCCACTTTCTATTTATATTTGTCCAAGCAACTTATAGTTGCTTGGCGAGGCTTATGTATGTCATCACCACCAAATATTTCCAAAACCTCTAGAGGCGGGTAGTCTTATATATCGAAATCAATTCATAAGGCTAGTATGGATGTAGTAGAAGGAAGAAAATTATCACTTGATGGGGTTCTTAGAGAAAAAGGCAACCTCGAAATGGTTTCTTAATGAAGTGGTTATCTTTTAACTATATAAGCTTGGCTAGCCATGACAAAAAATAGCCCTTGGGAGCTTATTAGAGTTGGAGAAATCGGATGTGATATTTCTATAAGAGAAGCTTTGGGATAGTGAACAAATTTCATCACTATTAGAATCTATAAAATCGAGATGGAATTTCCATGCCTTAGACATGAGAGGTAGATCTCGTGGAATTGTTGTAGGAAAAAAAAATTATTGATGAAGTTAGTAAATATTTTTGGGAGTGAAGGAGTACTAATGGCAGATGTTTTTTCTAAATAATTTGGTTTTGACATTAGGATTTTTAATAAATATGTACCATGTTACAATAGTATGTCATTCTCGGAAGCTCTTATGGGTCATTAGTTGTGCAGGCTAACAATATAATTTTGGGGGAAGATTTAAATTTTTCTGTGGGACATGCAAACTCCTTGGGAAGCCATGCACAAGTAGATTCACTCACAGATTTTTTTTGAACAATTACTTGAGAATAACAAATTTATTGATATAGAAATAGCCCTTATTCAACTTACATGGAGAAATCAAATATTTGGGGATGCTATGTTAGCAAGGCACCTTGATAGATTCCTAATTAAGCAACCACTGATGGATAAGATAGAAATGGTTAGGTAATCCCAAGGTTGTTCAGGAGGAATATCAGATCGCTCACCTATTTTTTATAAGTAGAAGGTATTTCTCCAAAATTGTGGGAACCTTTTGAAATTTAATTCGACATGGTTAACCGATGAGGAATTTAAAGGAATTGTTAAACAAGTGTGGCAGTATAGATTAGAGATTGAAATAAGGTCATCGACCGAGCACCTGGATGGAAACCTTATTTACCTTAAGTAGATGATGATAGAATGGGGAAAGGAAAAGAAGAAAAAGGAAGAGGATTCCCTCAACAATATCGAATTTGAATTAGTTAGGTTAGAAGACCCTCACAGTGATGGGTATGATTCTCTAGAATCAAATTTATATATCACAAACTAGAAGTAGAGAAAATCAAGATATTAAAGGAAAATGAAGAAACATGGAGACATAAGATTAGAGCTCTCTAGCTCCAAGGGGGAGATGATAATACCAAAATTTCCCAACAACACACAAGAGGTCAGAAGGCTTTCAACACTATATGGTTATCAGAGCATGAGGAGGGATCCTCATTGCATTATTTTAGGATATTAATGAATCTGGGTATACGATCTTGATGTGTATCAGAACTAGAAATGGAATAGTATCTGTGTCGATCACCTCTCCTATCTGAAGTATACAACAACCTGCCATCTTTGATCGTGTCAAATCTATCCGACCTGTGTCTACTAGGATACCTACTGCCATATGCCCCATTACTTTTTTCCTCATGTCCATGGCTAATTCGAAGTGGTCCCTGTCAATGCAAATCTAACAAACTCTGAAGTAGTATCGCATTCACCTATGCTTTATTCTCTTGTGCCTTCATGATTTTGTCATTGCTTCTTTACAATTTATTATTTCTTCCTCCAGGATTCTCAATGCATCTGCTAGGTCATAAGAATTTCCCACGCCACACTACCCATTTGATGCATATAGAGATTCTATGTAGTCGACCACCTTGCTAGCCATTTGATCTCTTTCTTACAAGGCATATTATATCAACTAAACCAAATTGCAATAAAACAACATACCTTAGCATAATTCGGGGAGGATACCTTGTTGTCAATATCATCAAATTAACATGATACATGAATAACATAATCATAATAGCATATAGACATATATCAAATAAGTGTAGAAACACATAAATGCTATTCTAGCTAGGGTCCAATCATCAATGCAAGGCCATATCAAAAATGCATGTTGTGACCTCATGCATGGCAACAACCATTACTCCATTGAACACATTTCCACATGCTACTGTTAACATGCATAAGAAATTCCTAACCAACTACACATACATATGAACACATGTAGTTCAACATAGGCGATCAATTCTTGTAATCAACCTACAAGACTGATACATGTAATCAAAACATTCAAGAATGCACCTGACATACAAGGATGTTGTTAAGAGGCATATAATCAACATGTAAGCAACATATAACCATATGAAACTAGTCATAAACTTTCAAAGATGCATCCCACAAAATCACATCAACATGATTCAGTGCAACAAGCACATGGAATGCAAGTGTAAGAGACACACATTCAACTGACATGCATGCATGACCAACCATCTTCATCCAAGGAGAGTGAAACCATTCTCTAATACTAATATATCATACCCCCTCCCCCAGGTCCACCCAAGTAGGCAATCATTCGAGAAAACATGTGATGGGAGAGGTCACTATAAGGGATTCAATCTCCTTGGTGACCTTAAGGAAATGGAATCAACGGATCACATCAAAAAAACCCATCCATATGAACAATTATACCCGAGGAGATATGCCATCCACTTAGACATCCTGTCCCTAGGTTCCAATGATGTTTTAAGCCTCTTAACCCAAATTCTCTTTCATCCTTTAGCCTTTGGGAATGAACCTTGAGACCACCTCCACCGCGGATTCTGAAATCCATCCACCAAACCAAAGCTCAAAACTGAGATAAACATTCCAAATCTATGGCATCCAGAAAAGGTAACGCTAGGTTCAAAGCAATTGTCATAACCAATCAAAACCATGACAGTGACATCAACAGAACCATACACCAACATGAGAATCCATACATGTCCAAACTAGCTAGGAAATCAAACATGCAGAAGGTTACCTTCATGTATTCCCGCTGAAGTTGTTTGATCCTACTTTCCTTTCCTTGATCCTTGCTTTCCTTCCTTAATCCAAAGCTAGAGTACTCCAAGAAAACTCTAAGTGATGAACAGTGAGAGAGAGAATAATGAGAGAGCTCCAAACATGAGCTAGAAATAGGTTAGCGAAATCTTAAACATCGGTCCTCATAATTATTTTTATGAATGAGGCCTCTAATTTCTTCATTTTACATTATCTTCCTTCAACTTCCTCATCACATGCAACCTATGACCCATTACCTTCCTTTTGTCCTATCTTACTTTATTTTCATTAATATTTGTGCAAAACCTATCTTTTTTCATTTTAATCCCTTTTCCTGAGCCTTTGCCAATTTTCCTTACCCAAAGCATAGATCTAGTAGTTCCCACTTTGATATCTTTACCCAACATTTAGCTTGGAATAATTGTCCCTTAACTGTGGTCTTATTTTTCATTTATTAACTTTTATTACATGAAATTTTCACTAGGGCTACTACAAGACATTTTCAATAGTAGCAAGATTGGAATCCATTTGAACTTTTAACCAAATAATCATCAATATTTTTCTTCCACGTGGTAAAAAATTCATAATATGAAGGTTAATAGAAAAAAATTATAACAAAAGTTCCATAATGACTCGTTTGAGCTAGCAAAACCCTAGGATCAAGAGCTCTCATACCAAATGTTAAGTATGTTGATAAAAATAATGTAGAAACATAAGAAAATATATATCAATGACTATATAATAAGCCACTTTTAGTGAGAAATTTTCAACCTTATTTTACATCACATAAATGAACAATTCTTTGATGATTCAAATCAAATGGCCTACTTGGTATACATAGGAGTGAAAATGGTAAAAGTATAATTAGGGCCTACATAACAATAATAATGTAAGTAGACGACAATAACAATAGTGGGATTCTATGGGGTAAAACAATATTAATATATGGGTTACACTAGTATTCTAGGGACCTAATACCTTCTAAGTAGTCAAAAATCTCTAGAAAACATGGTAGGTATGTGATACTCTGATAGAGGAAAATATTTTAAAGGAAATGTTGTTATTAGGTCAAGGGGATTCAAAGGTCTTTAAATTTGTCCAGATGAATTACAAGGAAGGCCAGTGAAGATAATCGAAGCAAAGTTATATAAGAACTCAAAAATTAAGTAAGCTTGTTAAATTTTGAAATGCCTCCCCACACATATATGTAAATCAACTACTAAGATAGCTAAGGTATAATTAATCTGCTCAAGATCATCAATTCTCAAATTTCAAGTGCCCAAATTTGTTTTATGGATAATGATATTCATGTCATATTTTTGCACATAAATCCATCAATTGTAGAAAGGTCAAAGTTGAAAAAGATGCAAATTTTATATCTATATACTATCAAAATTATAGGTCTAGAAATCTATTCTCTAGGAGTAGAAATTCCTTTACCCCTGCTAAATTAAATTGGGTATTTCAAAGACAAAAACTTTGGCCACAAGGAAAGTGAATGCAAAATAACGTTTGTCTGCATTTCCTATTTAGAAAAATAAGGATGGTTTCAACTATATACACCATATTGAAAAAATATAGAATGGAGGATAAAACCACAGTATGCGAATTATATTCACATAATATGGCACTTCTTGATTCAACATCATGGGATCCAAATGCCCACATAAGGGGTGTCCAACTTCTGGCCTTTTCATCCTAGCTAAGCCAAGAGGAGATGAGGGTTGAGAAAATTAACAAAAAATTAAGAAATAGGTGACCACACCACTGTGGGTAAAATTAGAGCTAACTAACACCCTAATATTTACTACAATCAACAATATCCTCATGGAGGAATAGAAATTGGGGCTCCAAATTGGGAAATAGAAATAGAAGGAGGTGAAACTCCACCCTTTGGACATGGTAAGACTACTAGGTGATGAAGCCTTATAGGCATGTGAGTTATGGTAGGCTATAACATATATCTTGTAGTTGAGGAAATTCCACACACCCACTAACCTATGCAATTCCTTAAATGAGACCCCATTCTACAAAAGGATAACTGAAATAATTTGTATACAATGGATTATACTAAGATTCAACCTACCTTTCCAACTAAGGATGATAGAAGACATTAGTATGAAAGAAGACTCAAGGTAATGAAAGGAAGTACTAAATGCACCTAGGTTGTATTTACTAGAAGAAATACTTATGTATGTAACATGGGATTTAAGAAAAACTTTTAAAGAGATAAGGGAACAACAACTCAAGGATCGAGAAGAATCAAAAGGTGAATTTCATAGAAATATCAAATATTTAAGTTGGGAGGATGATGGGTACTTGAATTGTGCATCTAAAGGCCCATCTATAACCTATGCAACTAAAGAATAAATGTCTTTCTCACATTGATTATTGTGCATATTTCTATTTTTCATGGCATTCCTTATGTTGATGTGTGTGTCTAATATATTTAAGATTACTAATGAGTTTTATGACCTCTAGTAGGCTTATTATCATAATGCGGCCAAGTTTATGAAGGTCAAGAAGCTCCTTTAATATCCTTGCAACATCCTATCATGAAGATAGTGAACCAGCCCCCTTCGCTGATAATATTCACCTACAAGATCACTAAAAAAACAGAGTTATCATTTTTAATGACATGGTGGCTACAAAACAGTCCAAAGAATTACCATGATTATATGGATTTTATAGTGAAAATAATTCATTCTATTGAGCATGTTTCTCTATCACATTTTCCATAAGGAGCTAAACACAATTGAGTGAAGGACAATTTTTTTTCAAAGGAAGAATCATATTGTTACTCTGCAATTTTATAACTTTTGGAATTTTAATTCAAGTAGTGATAGTGTCTATTAATCAGAAGACAATTATTTTTATAAGTTTTTTTAGTTGATTTCATTATAGGCTTCAAAGCACCTTGGAGAGAGCCCACCCATAGGCACCTTGGAACCCTTCTTGTACTTTTTGTACCTTATTTTCACACGTTTCCTTAAGCTACTATAATTTCATATTTTTGTACAATGATATTGGTATAGATTAATGTTCTTGTAGATGCTTGAACATAACATTTCTTAATTTTTGAGTGATGAAAATATTTTCCATAAGTTAGAATTAGCCTCATGTACTTTATTTCATTTGTCCTTATCAATTACTGCAGTTACATCATTTATAGAGTTGCTTGTGGAGTTATAGCTATTCCTATAGAACTAAACAATCTCATATCAATCAAACATGAGAGATATACTATTTCATTATTCGTTATGATTCCATGTAGGTTATTTACAAAGCACCTCAATTAGTCAATTTAGCATGGTTAAGTGAACATTGAGGAATTGAAAAAGAATTTGTCATAGCTACATAATTGCTCATAGTATCAAGTATCATAGTTTTTGTCTTTTCTTAATGGATTTCTTTACTTTTATGCAACAATAGCATAACCTTGTATTTATTGCAATATAGTATAGTTCCTTGAGTTTCATTAGTGTAGCTTGAATCTTTTAATATTTTCCTTCCATCATTTACAATTTTGCAGCTTTGTTTCATTTGATTCCTGCAACTCTAGTTCTCAAAATTTCAATTCCTCCACTTAGATTTATGAACCTTAACATCTTGTAGGCTAGACTGATTAATATGACTAGTAGTTAGAATAACCATTTTGTCACTTGATTAAGAAAGTAACGTTTCTCATTGATTGGTGTGCATTAAAATAAAGGAAAAAATATAAATTATATAGATAGTGTGTGATCCCTCTCAAGCTTGCACGAACATGAGGTTGACATATTGTAGTTGATATGTTGAGGGCTACAACATTGTTGCTAAAATATTCAGGGCCATCATGAACTTTTGTGTATGATCTAAGGACATTATTTTCCTTCTACACCCAAACATAACATCATAAGACCTAACCTTAATATCCAATTTGCTATAGAGAAATAACATTCCACTTGAAGAATAAATACCCATTTAAAGGGATTGTATAGTGATTTAGGAACTTGTTGATGGCCCATGAGACATAGAATATTCCTTTGGAGCTCATTCCCTTTTTTTCCTCCCCTTGTAATTTCAAAGTCCCTAAAACCAATCCTCCTCCTAAGAAAACTCATATTATCATGAGGTCAAATATGAATATTAGAAAATTAATGGTTTAGAGTATCAATCTTAATATAAACATTCATTTTCAATTGCATATTATCATTAGAGGTCAAATATTAATGTTAGAAAATTGATGGTTTGGAGTATCAATCTTCACCTAAATAATAATTTTCACTTACCATGGAAATTTTTTTATGCAAAAACATAAACTTATTAGAAAATAAAGATGTGAAGGGCTTAAAGACTTTTGCATTGACTTATAAAACTTAAAAATGGATAAATTAATATAGAGTTATCGAAAAGTTGCTAAAACATTTTTTATGTGAAAATTGATGTATCCATGTTTCAGAGTAAGTGTTCTCTCTTGCCACTTATGCATGCCTAAAGCATACACGTGTTATTTCCACAATTTTATTTTTTGCAACTTTGGTTTCACCCTATAGAGAATTTTGGAGAGCAACAAAAAAATTTTAAATGAATTATTGAAAGTGTAATTTGAAATTGATAAAAGCATTATTATTATACCAAATAATTTACATATGCAAATTCATAGGTTTAAGATAATTTATACTAAATATTAAGGAAAAAAATTTACCAAAAAAAATTTATCAAAATTTAAATATAAAATATTGAATATTGGTCAAGTCATAAAAATTAAATGGCTGGTAAATATTGATATGCATCAATCCATAATAAACATCAAAACACATCCTTTATGATGCATCTTACTTTGCTAAAATTAAAACATATATCACTTAAACATATATATACATTTAAGAAAAAAAAACATGGAACAAGATTCTTAACCATGGAACTTTACCCCACCATCATGGATTTGTTGCAATTGCATGGGTTATCAATATCACATGCCCAATGAAAGCATGGCTCACATCATATGACAGTAGTTCCTAGGAATTTTTTTTAATTAATCGATTTAATTAAAAGAATAAAAAGGGAATAACTACTTTCGAGATAAATATGAACATTGTTTTCAATGTACTATTATTAATATTCTAGAATATTCCATGGATAATAAATCACTACCATCTATCTAATAATTATAGATAATTAAATTAAACTTCTAGAAGCCTTATTGCAATCTTAAGAAGATATGCAACTGATATTTTATAATTAATATAAAATTTAAATTTGGAACTATTAAATTCTTCACTTTCACTTTTCACACAACTTTTTGTTATTAATATTTTAGATTTAACAATTTTATTATTATTATTTTCTTTTGACTAGGATGAGAATATGTATTTGTATTAGAATGTGCACCAGGTTCAAAACATTTTCACTAGGAGATACATGGTTATGCATTCAATGTTGATTACTTATCCATATTATCTATTAAATCTATAGCATTTTAAATGAAGACTTCATGTTGTATCGAGAATAAAGGGGGGATTGTAGGTATATGCCTTACAAAACTTGTCTCGCGTAGGGAAAAAATATAATTCATTGATCACTTTAAATACTTAATTTTTCATGTAGATGAGCCTACTCACTATTGATTTGGTTCATTCAGGTAAGGAGTGTAATCATAAAGAGCATAATCCTCCAAGCTATTAACTTATGTCTTGAGATCCTTTTTTGTTTATTTGATGTCCCCATTTTTCCACCATAATCTGTCCAACTTTTCATTGTCTTTAGCTAAGCATGCATTGATCATTTGTTTCGCTCTGATGTGGTGGTCAAGAGATAGATTCTCGTTGCACTTTATGTTCAAAGTAGGAAAATCAAGTTGAAGAAAATCCATTCTCTTAGTCATCTAGTTTATCGTCTTCATTAACTTAGTATTCAATGTTCCCTTGTTACTAAAACAATTTCACTCCTTATTTCCACTCTAGCCTTCAGTTGTGCCTCTGCATACATGCGATAAGTATCCAAGTTAATTTTTTTGCCTAGGTTTGTGATCGATATCGACCACCACATCCCCTAATTATGTTCCCATAATTCTTCAAAAATTGCACTCTGAGTGGGACATAATTAAAAACTCTAGCCAAGCCTAAATATTAGCCATTTCCAACCAACATAATGCTTTCATCATTCGTCTTTGCAAAGTGTTTTTTAGCTTCCCTCAATACTAATTCTTCCACACCTCTACATCCAAGCTTACAAAGTGTAAAAGTACTTCGTCTCTTTCTTTATTGAAAGGGTATCTTCCATATCCTATGCCCAAGAACATATAACTCAAAAAAATAGGGATACCCTTATTCTTCTTTCCTAAATGAATTTTAATTTGTAGAGGAAAAGGTAATAGGAAAATTTTGTCATTCTAGGAGACGTTATTTTGAGAGAGTGTTTATTCCTTCCCACCTTACTCGGTTTTTGTATCTAGCCAAAAAGTGAAATTTTGCATGTCCCATAACTTAATAATGCATCACATTACAACATTATGCTACAACAGGTGCTCTTTTTTATTGAAGCTCGAACCAAATGGCCAACAAATTGGTTTGCTTACAAAAGCTCCTTATTCAAAGGAAAATTGTTTGTTACAATAGATCCTTACAGCTTGCCTCTTACCGCCCCTTAATTCATTGACCTAATGTGAAAAGAGAGGTGGTGTCCTCCTACCATTAATCCCACACTTGTGTGTTACACCATTCCCATCTCCCTTCATAGTGAGACCATCACTTGGCCAGACCCAAAGCCATACGACATGGGTCTAATCTATAATGTATGCAGCACTAAGTGTAAACTCTCTTTATACCATAGTTTCTAAGGTGCTTCATGAGCTCGAATGGGATGATTTGGTGTCATATTCTTTGTTAATTGATTATCCTCCTAAGGGAATTCCATGTGGCCATTAGGTCCTCCAATTTTTTTTTAATAGATGCCTTTCTATTGTTATGACTAATAAAATTTGTATCTTTTTTAAAATACATAGTGTTGAGTCTTATGGGATTTGTGAGAACTTTAGTTGTTCATTTATTTTCATGTCATTGAGTTCTAGATTGCACCCTTCATTCTCCTTATTATTCTTTCGAAGCACATGGAAATATGATATTGAGGTTATCCCTTCAAATGCTTTTTGAATTTGTTTCATGAGATTGTCCAATGCCTTATCGTTTGGAGAAGATCCTCCCACCAAGTGTTGAATGAGAAGGAGAGAGAAGATCCATGAGAAGGAGAGAGTTCAAAACACTTGAGATAGGTGACACGATATTCTTTGGCAACTTGAATCCCATTAAGGACATAAGCTTCAACTGGGTTATTTGACATACATCCAAGGCTCCATGAATATGCCGGTATTGCTTCTTTGTGGTCATATAATTGGTTATTTGACATACATGCAAAGCGGCTCCATGAATACGTCACTCTTGCTTCTTTGGGGTCATATAATGGGTTATTTGAAATACATCTAAGGTGGCTCCATGAATACGCCGTATTACTTCTTTAGGGTCATATAATAATGACAATCGAATTTTACATTGAATTGATGTATGAGACCTCCTTGTTTATGGGACAATGGACATTGACCGCTAAAGTTTACAAAGACGAATATACTCTACCCTACTCTAGCTTTCAACTTGTAACATCTTAGGAGACAACACATGCTCTTAACTGTTAGGCCTACTAAATCATTAAACCAATTTCCATTACTCTTGTCAATATTTTTTTTATTTACTATTATTTTTCTTCACAATTTCCCTCTCATCTCATATTATATAAAATGCAAAAATAAATATTATCTATTAATCACTCCCTATTAAAATTTAAGTTTTCATTTAATCACATAATTAAAAACCGTGTTAAATATGAATACTTCCATTATAGTTATTTAGAAAAACATGTCAAATGAATACAAGCTTGGCTATTATGCTACACTATTAAAAAGAAAAAATTTAAAAGACATGTCGAGTTAATACAAGCTTCACTATTATGCTACAATATTAAAAAGAAAAATAATAGATTAAATATTATATTTTATGACAACAAAAATAATCATAAATGAATGTACAAAATTTCGACTATTTTGTGAAGATGAAGTGTACGAGGAGTATAGGAGTATATAATGGGTAAAATGGATCATCACATATAAACCATAAACAATATATTCCTGTAGACCCCTCTCTCTATTTATTCCTGTACACCCCTCTCTCTATTTGCAAAGTGCCCGCGCAAAGTGTAAGTCCGAGTTCCAAGGCTTCATCAAGTCGAGATGAAAATTTTGAGGTCATTAAAACTGAAAATTTCCTTCACTCCCAAAAGACAAAGCGGAGATCCACAACTGTGCTCAACATGGTGGTCTGAAGGTGGCAAGCATGAGCTGAACCCTGCGCCAAATGGGATTGCCAGGAAATCGCTTGCCCATAACGCCGACATCGCCGCCCACAAACCTGCCATCGAAGTGGAAGGTTGCCCACAACAGGCCATCCAGTCGGAGCCGTTTTGTGAAACTGTGTTTAACCACACAGATCCAACCCTTTGACAGGAGAATCAGACTCGGCGCTTGGCCGTGGCTCACGCTCCGGCTCGCAAGGCTGATTACCCGTATTCAAATTTATATATTGTGGTATGTGCGCCCCTCTTCGACCAAAGATTAAAGCAAATTATATCTAAATTAATGTTCGTGAAACCCTAGATAGCTCGCCTATCACGCTAACGATAACGATATCTGGCGGTGATAATTCGTGTATTCCATTATAATTCGCCTATTCAATGATATGTCGCATATCAATGTTTGATAATTCGCGTATTAGTTGATATGCTTGATAATTCGCGTATTAGTTGTGATACCTTGCGTAGCCGTTGTAGTGGGTCCAATTATCCGAAAGATTAGCGCACAATCGGCAGAATTTTCTCGCATATCCATCTGAAAGCACTCGAATAAATGGTACAAATCTTACCTATCAGCGTAATGACCCGCCTGTGGTGATAACCAGCGTATCGAACATATATCGTATATCCAAAGCTGCTACCTCGCATACCCATCAAAAACTCGCGTATCCACAGATAACCGCATATTCACTCATGATAATTCGCATATACTGGGTGGCTAAGACGCATAGTCAGCACCGGTAATCGCCTCTGGAACCCCATATCCGATGTAAACCCGCGTATCTGCATATAATCGCGTATCATAGCAATTAACCGGAATATCGGAGCAGTTAAATCTAGGGATGCATTCATGGCTGTCTAGTGTTGTTTAAATTTATGTATCACAGCATGTGTTCAATCAGATTAAAGCTGGCGTAAACTTCTGCCGATGTAAGAGGACATAACAGCTAGATGACTCGGTGGGTTTATGCAAATCGTGAATAATGAGCGAGGCCATCCGGGAGGTGGTTGTGAATAAGATGGTTGGGCAATTTCCTGTAACAGAAGAGAGAATAAGGGTGTAACAGGAGAGAATAAGGGTAGGAGAGAATAAGGGTGGGATTGTTGTAAATCCATTTTAAACACCAAAATTCCAGAAATAGAGAGAAAAATAACTAGAGAAGCCGGAAAGCAAATAACAGCGAAATGCGAAATGGGTAGACGCTACTATGCACATCGTGAAACGGATCCATAATTGTGCTGACCTAATTCCTGCAGTACTATTTTGCGATCTTGATATCATTAAGACTGAATATTTCCAGCGTCGAAGATTGTTCTCTCCCTGTGATGAAAAAAGGTAAGTCGTCTAAAGCCAGAAACCCTCCTCTACGGCTCCGGAACAAGACCATTCATTTCACGGAAACGCCGCTTCTTTACTTGCAGTTTCAGAAACTACAGAGTAATTAAAAACCCTTGAATATCTCCATTAGCTGCGACTCCCTATTAAAAGCTTAAAAAACAAGCAAGAAATATCCAGTCCGTGCAACACTCACATGATTTCAATTGGAGAAAATGCACCCTTCCCTCATATACCTGGATTTCTTAAATGCACCAAAATGATCTCCGACACAAGGTATTCCTTTAACCAGAAAAGAAAGCATCCGAGCTCTTGAATTCCCCAGATCACTCCGCTAAATCATAGAAACTTGTTTTCATACTTAGTTTTTTTTTTTACCAGGTATGTTATTTAAAGGAAGTGAAGACTGAGGTGCACTTTATCTTTGGATGCTATATCTACTACTAGATTAGAGGTACTAGATTAGAGGAAGGTTTCATTGCTTGTTCAAAGATTTTTGAACCTTAGCCAAATTTTTCAAGTACCCGGATCAGAGATGGGCAGCAGTTTCATCTCAGATTCTTAGTAGGAGACAGACTAGGTCCTCTAGCATTAGGCAGCTTGTGAACCCCCCACTATATGATTTAGTGGACAACCTTCACTTGGCATCCACTCTTCATGGCCAACAGACTTTGTTGAGTTTCTTGAATGTTATTCATTCAGCCTCAGATGTTAGGATCTGATCCTCAGACCTATTAGCTCTTGGATCTTCTTTGCTAGGCCCAGATGTTGATTTACTTCATGCATTATATCTTTGATTTACTTTATGCATTGTATCTTTTATAGGAGACCATTTGATTCTCCTGTTTTGTATATACATCAATGTACCCAACCATTATTTTGACCTACTATATGGTTATTGGTTAGACATAAATATAGTTATCTCATCTTATCTAATCTAAAGTTGGTGATGGCGTTCTGCTAGTACTGTGTTAACTAATGTATATCCTATTTGTTTTAAATAAATTTTTATTTTCTTCTGAAACAGGCCTTCGATTCCCGTTATACTTGAAATTCCACAACCTGCATGTTGAGTTGAGGTCAACAATAATTATGCTCTTCGAGAGGTCTCGTCTTAACCAAAGTAAAAGAAAGATTATTTTTCAAAAATTTGCAGGGCCTATAGCTCAGTGGTAGATCATTTCACTGCAGATCAAGAGGTCACTGGTTCGAACCGAGTTGGTCGCTCTTCCATTTTGGCTTTGGCTATGCGAGTTCCTGGATGTTAATTTAAATTGGTAAATCTGAGAACCTGCAGGTTCTAAAGGAGTCGTGTTGCATTTGACTAAGGTCACAGGTTCTAAAGGAGTCATGGAGCATTTGACTACAGATTAGAGGTTACAGGTTCGAACTTGGTTGGGTTTCCGAGCTTTTGGATGTTAATTTAAATTGCTAAATATGAGGACCTGCGGGTTCTGGTTCCTCGAGTTTCTGGATGTTAATTTAAATTGCTAAATCTAAGAACCTGCGAGTTCTAAAGGAGTCGTGGTGAATTTGACTGCAGAATAGAGGTCACAGGTACGGACCCAACAACCTGCGGGTTCTAAAGGAGCCGTGGAGCATTTGACTGCAGATTAGAGGCCACAGCTTCGAACCTGGTTGGGTTCTCGTTGCATGTTTCTTGATGTTAATTTAAACTGTCCTTTAAACAGGTTAAATCCTGGAGATTCTGAGGTAAGCGTCGATGGTAGGTTCTAAAGGAGACGTGGAGCATTTGACTGCAGATTAGATTTCACAAGTTTGAACCTGGTTGGGTTCTCGATGCGCGTTTCTCGATTTTAAAGAGGTTAGATCCTACAGATTGGACGGGAGGACTTGAACCTGTGCGGACAGAAAAACGATTTCTAGTCATTTCTAGTAATGCCCACTAACCACTACGATCTGTCCACTTTCAAGAAAAACGAGTACTCTGTGCACCGGTACACACTCAAGAAAAACGAGTATTCTGTGCCCCATTATTGCAATATTCGGTGTCCTATCACGATTATGTACTCAAGTTCGATTCTCGCTATTGCAATTAATTAAATAGCTGTTTAGCAACACATAATAAGATGTTAATTTAAACCGCCAAATTAAAAAGAAAAATTAATTAGAACCTGCAGGATAAAGATGTCAGGGAGGGCATTATTCAAACCTCCCCCGTCAGAGAACACATGATTTCCCTGTGATCATGGATTATTTTCATAAAACAAGAGTTGATGGTAATATAATATCAATAGCATATTTTTTTTTCCTTTTTCTCGTTGGAAAATTATCGTCTTTCTTATTATAATAATTTTCTCATTAACTTAGACAATATTATTTTCCTCAAACCACTTAAAGATAATTCTAAATGAACAAAGGGAAATTCACATTGACTCACATTTAAATACTAAATAACTTTTTAATTTTAATTATTAAATATACGTTTTAAGTAACTATTAATTTAAGCACTATTAAAAATTATTTTATATATTTATTTTATTATATATTTAAGGGAGGTTACTTAATATAACTCACTTCTATTAAATTATAAAAAAAAAATTATAACTCTAATCCTTAAGTCAAAATTTGCTATTGGTTAAGTTAGGGGTAGGAGGCTCTACTCAAACTATTTAACATGCAAAGCTGGATTTGTTTCTTCAACTTGTAGTGACCATGAACCACACTAGTTGGCTCGAAAGGCATCAACAAATGATAGATCTTGTGATTTACGACCAAAAATCTCTCGTAACTCAAATCTAATTATTAAATAATGAATTAAAGTAAACTTATTAAACAATGAATTGAATTATAACAAAATATATTAGAAGACCTAGATTACTCTCTCCAATAACTAATAAATATTATAATTTTTTACATAAATATTATATTATCTTAATAGAAGTTTATGTGAGTAGAATTATTTAGAAATCTATTTACCTAATCCATCACATAAATATTTTAATTGCGTATTTATTTAGAACCAAATCATCTTCTCTACAAATAATTAAACCAATGTAATTAGTTAGTTGATTTAAAAGAAATAGAAAATTAAACATTGATATGATAAATCTATAAACAAACTTCAGAATAAATATTATAATATTTATTTTATATATTTATAATTTATTACGATAAAAATCCATATATGTTATGGGCACACCTTCTTAAGATATTAACTTCATGAACAAACATAGTAATGAATAGAACAATATTTGGATACTTTTAGAAATAAAGAGTGTAATCCATTCGAGTTATTGGCCGCAGTGGTTGTGATTGTGACAAGTTCAAGAGTGGAGTGGTTCTGATTGTGAGTGGTTATGATTGTGACAAGTTCAGGAGTGGAGTGGTTGTGATTGTGACAGGTTTAGGAGCAGAGTGGTTGTGATTGTGACAAGTTCAAGAGCGGAATGGTTATGATTATGGGTGTGTGGCTGTTATTGTGATTATGACAAGTTCAGGAGTGGAGTGGTTGTGATTGTGAGTGTGTCAGTGTGATTGTGAGAAGTCGTGATTGTGACGAGTTCAAGAGTGGAGTGGTTGTGATTGTGACAAGTTCAGGAGCAAAGTGGTTGTGATTGCGACAAATTCAGGAGCAGAGTGGTTGTGATTGTGAGTGTTTGTGATGTTCAGGAGCGGAGTGGTTGTGATTGTCAGTGTGACAAGTTCAAGAGCGGACTAGTTGTGATTGTGAGTGGTTGTGATTGTGACAAGTTCAAGAGTGGAGTGGTTGTGATTATGACAAGTTCAGGACTAGAGTGGTTGTGATTGTGAGTGTGACAAGTTGACAAGTGGAGTGGTTGTGATTGTGAATGTGACAAGTTTAGGAGCGGAGTGGTTGTGATTGCGAGTGGTTCTGATTATGAGTGTGACAAGTTTAGGAGCACGGAGCAGAGTTGTCATGCCCCCAAGCCTACGGTAGTCTTCCAACCATGCTAGGTGAGGTGCGGCACTACCAACCATTTTATTTTCACCAATGCTTACGATTGTAGACTACGCCTTAACAATTCATACTTATTTTTATTTTCGTTACCAAGTATTATTAATGTGCCTTTATACCAATGAACACCTATACACATTCATTATCAACAGCATTATACCAGAGAAATGCACAATAATATAAAGGGAGGGGTGACTCCTTGCAAGATGAGTCTGCCCGATATCAATATATTATACAATATTTCACTTTTACAAAGTATAGGCTAAGTCATTTGGAAACCCCAAATTTATACTTAGCCCAATTTACAACTTCGGAAAACTCGGTTTCCCAGCTCGTCGGCACCTCCGTACAGTCGCCGTAGGACTCACCAACCCGTCGTTCACCTTATCGTACGTCTTCACCGGTTCACACTTTATTTTCTCCACAGACGCCCAAACCGTGTATACCTCCCCACACGCAGTCCCACTTGCCAACCCTTGGCAACCACCAAAATCGTGTGAAACAGCACGTAGTACCACCTCCCCAACTCTACGACCTCTTGTTCCAACCTTCGTCTCCATTGTTCTGTCATGCACGGCGCGCCCTCACTCAGCCGCCCGTCCGCACGCCCTCACCGTGTCGACCATATCTTCGTTCGGCGGACGCCCTACTCGGGCCACCCGTCATGCACGCCTGCATGGACGCCCTCATCCAGCCGCCCGTTGTGCACGTTTACACGGACGCCGTCACTGATCACCCACACACCCTCCCGGGTCACCCGTCGTGCAGCCCTGCATGAACGCCCTCACCCGGGTTGCCCATCGTGCAGCTCTGCACGGGCGCCCACTTGGGTCACCCGTCATGCAGCCCTGCACAACAACTCCTCCAACTCGCACTTCTGCCCCTGCCTTCGTATTGCGTCCAAGTACTGCATCTAGAGAAGATGATCGATGAATGATCGATGGTAGAAATGCCTCAACCAGACTTCCATATATACCGAGTGTAGGGCGTGGTCCTCCCTCGCCCACCCGACTCGCCCAAAGCCCCTACACCATCGCAAAGTCATGTCGGCTTCCTCATAAACATAGGTCCGCCTCCATACAAGTTAAAACATGCTCTCATGCATATAAATAACTAGCCCACCTTCCATTATGCGCCTAACACATCGCACAACCAGGTCGTGAGCTCGTCCATGCAACCGAACTGCAGCTCGTTCAGCCTACTCGTGTTCGTTCAGGCCTACCCGTGTGCACACAATGTCTGCCCGCATGCCCAAGAACTGCAGGTGGTTACATCCTCCTCCACCTGAAACCATTGTCGTCCTCGACAACATACCATCCTAGCAACCATCTGTCACCAAGATCACCATACCAAGGTATACACCCCATCGGTATGTCATATATCAGAAATCATCTCAATCCATCACCATCGACCACCCTGTCACAATCTCCACATGCTGCTCTCCATCATAGAAGGTTGGTCCCTCCATCTCAAGCTACATGCTTCCTAAAACATCGTGTCGACCTCATCGTGTGTCGTCCCATGTGAACTGCTGCCATGATACTCCAACAAATGCTAACACATCTCTGCACACTACTAGTCCCCATGTTTGAACTAGTCGGATGGCCAGTCCAATAGTCACGCTCACACCATGAGAGTGAACATCCTCATGCTACCATCAGTTGTTTCTCAAAATATCCCGTCACACCATCAAATCGATCAAGAATCCATCTCCATATAAGTGTAAGCCATGCTCAGGTCCATGAAGTAGTCCTCATCTCATCGACAACATGCTATCAATGATGTTTGGTGTCAATGTGCTGCATGAAATCAGCCACATCTATCCCAACATCATCCATATGTGTGCCTCCTCAATATGAAGAGACCATCTCATCAAAATCCAACTCTCGGTGTGCCACATCCAGGTCCATGAAGCAACCTCCATCATATCTGCAATGTGTCATCCCTCAAGTCTGCCACAGAAACAAGTATACACCTGTCTCATCTATCCATGTGTTGCCCCTGATCGTAGATTAATCATCTCCCATGTGTCAAAAGTGGTTGAGTCTCGGTTCAAGCGATGCCCAAGTGTTGCCACCAAGGCATCATCATTGTTGTAACTCCATCACTCCAAAGTGTCTGATATCGATCCTCCACATCAAGTCACTCTTTCAAGACATTCCCATACATGTAATTGAAAGTATGCAACCCATCCTGCATCAAAGTCTCTAACCTCAGCTCCTCAATGCATCAGATCCTCCAAGTCCACCATATATGAAGCCCCCAAAAGTCACAACAATATCATGTCATCATGAGCTCCATGAGTCATCTCCAACCAACATCTCAGCAAGAATACAAGTCTCGCCTCGAAGGTCTTTGCAAGATGCCTCAACTCTCCATGTAGTAGAAATGCTCCATAATCTACTCACAACTCCATCCACGTCCATGGCCTTGTTGTACAAGAGTGCACAACCTCTCCATCAACTCGTACATAAAACATCTCCATGTCACACTAACAAATCTACCTACACAACATCCCTGCTTTGGCACTCCTCATTGGATGCCCATAAGTGACACCCCTACAAGTGCTCCCACATAATGTCCCTGCATAAGATTGGCATGCTCCATGTCTCCAACCTGATGTCCATGACTAAGTTGCCATGTAGTCCAACCAAGTAGACCCATCACAACAATCGATCATCCTCCTCCAAGTCTCCAATCCTCGGTCTAGTGTACTCGGCCATGCAACCATATCATCATCACATGAGTCTCTCCACCATAGCTCCCCCCACTAAAGGTTCCACCAAGACTTGCTCTTGGTCTCAGCCATGAGAAGTCCACCGAGGCAACTCAATTGTGTGCCCTCCAATCTATCCATGTGTCATGTCGGGCACTTAGCCATGTGGCTAAAGCATTACCCATTCCTCTGCAATGATCATCATGTTCCACCCTTGTCATGGGCCTTTGTACCTTCTACCATAAGGTCACAAACAACCCCAACAAGTCCTGCAACAATCAACAATCCTTGCTTCTCCATACAAGGTCTCATCATAGTCATCCATGGTAAGATGCTCCCTAGTATTGGCAAACTGCTTTTGCCTTTCCCTGCATACGTTCCATCTACCAAATGCTCAAGTGAAACACAAGTATCAATAGTACTTACTTCATCATCATCATGAGGTTCCTCCATGGGAGTGTCCACATCCATCCATGACTGCAAACTGCACGATCTTGGTTCAACTTGATCAATCTCAAGTTCATCCTCCATCATGGTCATGTCTGCAACATATTCAACTATCACAGCTTCCTCTTGCTTATCAGTACAATCTGAAACTTCATCTTTCTCCATTGTCCATCCAAGTTGAAGAAGTTTGTCTTCATTTTTCCAAGGCTGCAAGCTTCTCTCAAATCCGGGGATTCTCCTCTTTCATCTGCTTCAACCTGTATAAGGTAAGCAAGAGCTTCCCTTCACATTCTTCCAAACCTGCCATGCCTTGTCATTCATCTTGGCCCAAGCACTA
>APFE031165570.1:0-14992 GCA_000404065.3 Pinus taeda | reverse complement strand
AGGAGAGATCACTATCCTTCCTTGTTGCCATCTTGGGAGTGGGTGAGCTTGTCAAAGTAGAGGAAATCTCTTGTTGGACCCTGGGAGGAGCTTGCACAACACCAAGGCTCAGGTTGTAATGGTTCCTTTTTTGTTTCCTTAATACAAATAAATCCATTCTTCTCAATGATTTGTTGTTAATGAATTATTTCATGTACTCCTTGGTCTATGTGATGAATATGCTTTGTTTTATGAACTATTCAGGTGTTATGTAATCGTTTGCTTTGTTAGTGTATGCAGGTCTTAAAGTGAAGGAGGAGCTCATCTGGATCAGCAAGGCTGGACTGCTACAACAAGCGTTGGACCTAAGGTAAGATCGGAAAACACTTGGTTTTTCATAGAATAATGTATGTTTAGAAAAGGATTGCTCTTGTTTGGTTTGTTTGTCACTAGAGAGTCTTAGACTCCTAAGGAGGTTAGGTTTTTCCGCAAAAATAACTCTTTCCGCATGACAGTAGAGGTAAGGACATGCTTGTTTTAGAGAAAGGCTTCCTTGATTCCCTACACATGGAAATAAGTATGTTGTGAAAGAAGCATGGTACAAAAGCCAAATTTTGATAATCATCTCATGAAAATTGAAGATCAATGTAGCTACTATACATCCTTCAAGTAAAAATGCCATGTTACCCCTCTTTTCAATAAGGATACCTATACCATATAGCTTGTCATATAATTCATCGACCATTTGGAATGATTAGCTGACTATTCGTTGTAATAGATTAAAAATCAATATGAGGGCTATAAAAATAAGGAACACCATTCTCGGGTCATGCCCGGTAATTTTCATAAGTTAAATATAATATTGTTTAGGAAGAGAATAACTTTGGCTGAGAATATACCAAGAATCTCAACCCTTACATGAATACTCCATGTAAGATACATGTTATGCACTATTATGTGTAAAGGATTCAATTGTAAAACATTCATAGGGATTTGATGATGAGGATGATGATGTTCAACCTATAGACTAAGTATCATTTCATTCAATGCTACACTTTGTGGCTAGTGCATACACTCTAAACAAAGGCTAGCGAGCACTTAGTGTTCCATATAAATTTATATGAATGTTGTTCAGCAAACCTTTTAGGGTTGGTACTATGGGTAAGAATTGGTGCCTTTCTATGGAGGAAGTATATGCTAACAAGATTAAAGGTGCAACACGAGAGGAGAATCTCATTTTGAGCATGAATGAGTATGAAGAAAAACTCTTAATGAATGAACCCAAGTGAGCTAATATGAAGAAGGTTTTTTTCTATTAGTTATCATTTTGTTTTTGAGTTGTATGTGTGATGAATTGTTACAAACAAATGTGCAAAGGCTTGTCCAACAATGTATAATTACCTAAGCAATTACAATATAAATCTTTGTTTTACTATCCATGACCTAAAAACTAGATGAAAACACTCATTAGTTTTAACTCCTTCATATAATTAGTAACCCATTACAAATTGTATTATTTACATGAGAGAACTAGGAAAAGCGTTCTCACATGTCTGCACTGAAACATAAGATTTTATGCATGCATTGGTTCCAAGTCTGGAACAACATGACTTAAATCTTGCAGTTTCCATTCGGGATAAAGGTATTGGCCATCGCTTTCCCATTAGACCAGCTAGTTCGAAATTGAATCTAGGGTGAAAGCATGAAGATGGGTTACACTTTTGGGCCAAATGTGGTGCTAAAATTTCAAGTTTTTCCTCTTTTATCGAATTGAAGCCCTCAAAATTTATGTAAGCACTAGGATTTTGAGTGAAAGTAAAAAGACAATTTGTGGACAATGTCCTAAAGATATTTTTTTGCAAAAATATTTAGTGTCATACAATATGTCAATTTTGTATTAAATGAAATGCATGTGCTTGCAAATTTTCACACATCTTAAGAGGTATGTGTGTGTTCATGTTACATAACATAGTATAAAATGTGTAATTTAAAAAATATATATTGTGAGCATGATCTACACGGAGAGAGATACTACTTTCATAATACAAATTTATTTTTTTATGCATAAATATATTTTCTATTCCTTTTCAAAGTTGGTGAAGTAATATTTCAATAACATTATGCAGACACATGTGTTCACATAAGTTTTTTTTCAACTATTCAAATAAATTGAAGAACCCAAATCTACCCTTTTGAGGAGGACTCATAAATGAAGATAGTGTTCTTTTTTGAAATTTTTTTGTTTTATATATTTTACGATATTGATTTTCTATTCAACCTCTTTAAAATAGTTAAATACAAATTCAAGCATTACGTTTAAAAGAAATTAGATTAAGAATATCATATGAATTCAAAAAAGTCAAGTGCATATGTTATTAGATAGAGGATTCCTTCATAAATCCAATGTGATTAACTCTTCCACCCGAGGACAATGTTTTCCTCAAGTCCACTAGGGCACAAAATGGATTTGCAAGAAATTTTGCAGAATGGGTGCTAAAATTGCTGATTTTAAGGCTTAAGAGGTTCGATCGAGTGCCTAGAGCGCTTGATCAAGCACCTAAATTTAAAATTTAATTAGCTCGATCGAGGGTTTTGTAAACCCTTGATCAATCCACTTACATGGTTAATAGGAGCTCGATCGAGCTATTTATGGTTGATTGAGTCTTTATCAAATTTATTTTAAAATATCTAAATAAACATTCTAAAATTCACAAATATTATTCATAATTTATTATATAATGTCATCTAAAAAACCTTTATTAAATTTAATACAATATTAAAGAATATTTTATATAGTTATTTAAATTAATTGATGAAATGATTTATTATAAAAAAAATAAATAATATATTTAATGTAATTATTAAATCTATTAATTTTATTACTATAATATTATTAAATTTAATATAATATAAAATTTGTTATGTTATAATATATACTAGCACAACTATATTAATAAATGTGGTTCTATACACCATAGATGTTAACAAAAGAGTTGAACATTAACACAAAAAGAGTCATACAAGCTAACTCAATATATCTTAATTTTTGTTTGTGAGAATAATTTCGGAAAAATCACATAAAAAATTGTTTTTCGACGCGTTTTGAACCAACCAGTGTGGTTCATCGTCAGTGAACTTGTCCTGACGATGAACCACACTAGTTGGTTTGAAACACGTCGACAAATGATTTGTTATGTGATTTTATCGAAATTATTCTCACAAACAAGATTATGGATCACAAAAGTCTGAATTCTTTAATATCTTAATTTTATTTAACCTAATTTTTTTTATAAATATAAAATAATAAATATATAATTATTTTTAAAAATCCTGAAGTAATCAAAATCTAAAGCTACCTTTAAAGAAATAAAACCAAAATAGTTTCAACTAGAAGACATGAAGCACTCTATGTATCTTTGATGGAGGTAGTTGGAACATTAATATTTTGGAAAATTTTAGATAATAATTCCATGGAAAATTATAATTTTCTATCCATGTGAATGTACAACGTACATTTTAGGAGTGACAAAGCTGCATGTCATGGGTGATTCAATAATCAAAATCAGCATGCTACAAAAATTAATCAATGAGTCTCCCCCGAAGAGAGTGATTAAGAGTTGGCGGCTTGAGACTATATTGAACCTTGTGCAATATTTCATTCCATCTTAGATTTCACAGGAGATGGTTTCCATTGGAAATTTATGGAGGGTAGCACGATTTGCTATCAAATATTCAGAGTTTGTTTGTGGTATGGAATTGGTAATACGAGTTCTGAGTAGCGAAGTGGTTTTTTTTGCGGGATCCTTGCCTTGGAGAGGTGGCATATGAGCTATCGGCATCCCCTCCTCTTCTTACGGGTGTGAATTCTTGTCAATTGTTAGTTTGGTTCTCGATTAACGGTTTTTGTGTATAGGAAAATACTTGGTTGTTTGATTTTGGTAGTGCTTTGTTGGTCCTGATGGTGTCTGGTATTATCTCCTTCGTGTTGGAGTGGAATTGGATACACAACCTGTAATGGTTCTTTCTCGAGGTCTTGTTGAGCTTGGTAGTGTTTTGGAGCAAATACACTAGTTTATGGGTCATCTAGTCTACATGGGTTCTTCTTAGGGAGCAGGACAGTGAATTGCATGTGTTTGTGGTAAAATTGTGGTCCTCTACGTTCATTCTAGATCTATTGGTGGTGGTCATGCTGGTCGGGGTGGCGTGTTTTTCCTAAGTGATAGTTATATTTTGGAAAGTTCATCATTGCTCAATCTCTATTCATCCATGTAGTGTTGGGTTGATCATCATGCATTCGATACCCCATTTTGCCCACTCCTCGTCCCAAATTATGCCCAATTTGGGCATTTCTGTGGGTCACGAGAGTATATCACCATTGGAGTTGGCGTCCTATCCCAATAGCTTTAGGTGAGGAGGTAACGGAGGTGCTCACTTTGGTAATTCAGTCCTTGGTGGTCGAGGTTGTGGCAGGGCAGACATGTTTGGTCGGGTGGGTTCTGAAGTTTGTGCTGGTAGCAGTTGGGGTGGCTCGTTATGTGGGACATGGGCAGTGACATATATTCTTTGTTGAGAATTGTCAGGATTTGATTCAATCAGTTCTTGAAAAAAATGGGTTAGGTAGGAGGATCGTGGTGAGCTAATGGATACTTTGAAAAAAATGTATTATTTTTAGTGCCATGTCTAAGAGCACATAGTGGTGGTCTAGTGGAGCCAAAACCTGTTATTCTTGAAAGTAGAGAAGTTGGAGGCATGGATGGCCCATTTGAAAGAGCACATTCAATGCTCCTTCCCTCCTCCTCCTCCTCCTCCAGGAACCACTTGAGACAACTCAACCTCCATTACCTCTCATGAATGGCATGGTTACAGGTGTTTTACTTCTTTTGTTTGTTTACTCGTGCTTCTGGCCTCTTAAGTTGTGGACTATGTCTCTTGATGTTTTTTATGTTTCTTTATCATAAGATGACAATGGTAGTCAACAAACCTACTCAGGGTGAGACTACCTGCATTTTACTACTGATGTACTCTGTTTTTGAAGAATTCGTATAATCTTAATTTAAAAAAAATAATGTACAAGACACATTTTGAAATCTTGAATTTTAAATATGTATTATAAAAAAAAATTGTTCTATAACATCAAATAAAACAAAGATATTTAAATGTAATATTTTAATGCTCAAGGTACTTGATTTTTTTTTTGTTTAAGTATAGAGCGAGAGAGAATGAGAGATAAGAGTAAGAGAGAGAGGGGGACAAAAAGATGGAGAGAGGGATAAGAGGAAAGAGCACCTGAGAAGGAGAGGGAGCTCGAGAGATGGAGTTGGAGGAAAAGATAGGGAAGAAAGAAGTACAAGACATATAGAGAGAGAAAGGTGGAGAGGGAGAGTGAAAATTGAGAGATGGAGTGAAAGTGTGTATATTTGGGGGTTATATATAAATACAAAGAAGTAGAGATGGAGAGAAGGGGGAGAGAATGAGAGAGGGAGGGAGATAGTCAATAAAGTTGCAAGACGAAGCTTGAGAGAGAGAGAGAGAGAGAGAGAGAGAGAGATGTGGGGGAGATACAAACGGAGGTGGGAGAGAAAGGAAGAGAGAGAGAGGGGGAGTGTAAATGGAGATGGAGAGAGAGAGAGAGGTAGTGACGAGGGAGATGGAGAGAGAGGGAGAGAGGAGAGTAGGAGGGAATAAATAATAGAGGGAGAGAATGAGAAGAGAGAGAGAGAGGGTAGTAGAGGAGAGAGAGAGGGGAGGGAGATATATATATATATATAATATATATATATATATATATGTAGAAATAATGTATATGTTTTCAGGTGATATAGATAGATAAAGAAGGAGAGACAAATGGAGGTAGAGATATAGATGGAAGGGGGAGAGTGAGAAGAAGAGAGAGATAGAGGGAGGGAGGGAGAGATAGATTGATATGAAGAGAGAAAGTGTGTGTTTATGGGGTGGTGAGATAGAAAGACAAAGAAGTAAAAATGGAGGGAGAGATCAATATATATGGAGGGGGGAGAGAAAGAGAAGAAAATTGCTTTCACTAAATGCATCGATTTCAGTCTATAGATGTTGATTTCTAATCCTATTTGATTTCTTGCAAATTAGATGCATTGATTTCTTTGTAGATGTTGATTTCTAATTCTATTTCATTTCTTGCATTAGATGCATTCATTTCATTAAATATTTTAATTTATAATCTTTTTTTATTGAGCTTGAGTTAGATGTAGTGATTTTAGTCTAGATGTTAATTCCTAATCCTATTTGATTGCTAGCACTAGATGCATTAAGTTTAGTGTAGATATTGATTTATAATCCTATTTGATTGCTTAGAACATTAGATGCATTGATTTCAGTGTAGATGTTTATTTATAATTGTGTTTGATTGTTTGCATTAGATGCATTGATTCTAGTGTAGATGTTGATTTCTCATCCTTTTTTATTTCTTGCATTAGATGCATTGATTTTAGCGAAGGTGTTGATTTCTGATAAATGATGTAACTAGATATATGGTGTGAATTAATTTCAAGGTAATTAGTTTAACATTGTGCATTGATTTCAACTTAAGCACAGAAAAATTAATGATAGTGTGCATTGTGGCTAAGCTTTTGTGGATAACCTCAAACAAAATAAAATCAATAAAGCATGTATTTATAACTTTTACATCTCCATATATTTTAAAATTGACTATATAACTTATTTCAATCATATTTTAGTTTTTTAAATTGAATAAGAATTAAATTTCCATCATAAGGAATTGATTGAAATACTTCGGATAACTATTTGAAAATTTAGGAATGTTCATAAGATTATATAAAATTATCGAAATGTTGCCATATATTGTTGTTTAACATATATATTAAATTTCAATATGATTGAATTCTATCATGTTATGACTAAGGATTTGTAGATAATCTCAAAACAAATAATGTTTAGTAAAACCTAATTTTATTTTTTACATGACATCTTTTAATATTAAAATAGAATAATAATAAAAAAAATAGATTAAAAAGCGATTTGGAGCCGGAGCCTGACTTGCGCGCGAGCCTGAACCTGAGTCTGCAGCTGCGCCTCAGCGTGGATCCTTCGGATCCTCCCTGCGGGGATCCGGATCTGCAACGGGCCTTCTCTAACCTGGTAAGATCTCTTCCCCTACAGCGACCTCGACCAGCAGCAACAAAGTTTGTAAAGAAGCTCGATGTATTACAGGAAGTTCAACTGCCGCCTGCTATCCCTCGCATGGCAGCCCTTTCTCTTGCAGAGAAAGGACTCATTGGGCAGTTCACAGGACTTTGGTCGTCGCCCAAAACAGTGCAAAGATGGGTTGAAAGAAACTGGTCGGATAAGACTCAAGGCAAAATATCTGTTAAGACCCAGGTTGTTCCCTATGACTCCCAAGGGAATACGGCCGGGGTAACCACTAACCAATCTTTGGATTACAGCTTCTAGCCTAGCTGTAATCAGAGAGGGCTCTCTCTGTTAGGTTTGTCACTGTTTTAGTGAAGTTTTAGGCTAGTTATGAAGAGAATTTTTGGTTGTTTTTTTATGTTTGGTTGGGAGGATGCTTCTGATAGCTTTTAGAGTCTGTCTGCAGGTGGAACTAATCCATTGGGCAATGGGGTCTGTAACTATTGATTCCTTGAAATATTGGCGTAGTGCAGCTGAAGTTACAGGGCCTGTGTGTATTTGACAAAACAAACTGTAAATTGTGATGGTGAGATGACGGACAACTTAGCAAAGAGCATTTAAGGATTCTTTACTTAAGCTGACTAGTGTGAAAGAGGTCTGTTATTTAGGAGCAATTACTTGAATTCCTGAAATAACATGTTCTTGTGATGATATAGTATTAAAGGTAGCACTGAAGAATTGCTCTTTAAATACCATAACTGAGGAAAACATATGAGATGGCTAGGATTGAGTCCAGGGTAGTCAAAGATTAAATCCTGGGACTATTCTTTTTCCTGGCCATTTAGATATTGAATCCATGGAAAGCATGAACGATACAATGAAAGTATAACAAACATACATATAACAGAGAGTAACGAGAAAACTTATTGAGCCATGGAATACATAGGAATCCTGCAACTTTGAGCCATACACTAGCAAGTCATCAAGAGAGACAATGTTTGGAGAAATCCCATCATTCTTTGTATTAGCTGTCTGAATATTTACAACATAAGAGTAACAGAAGAGAAATCAAGAGATTTTTCACATCCGGAGTCCAACCCCTGCTAACAAATGCGAGGGGGAATATATAGAAGTCTGTTACAAAAATATCTAAGGTATGAGTCATCTGAGAGGAAAAATATCTTCCTGCAATAGTACTGAGCTGGTAGATGAGCAGTTATTACAATCTTCAATGAGCTATATAAAAGCTATTAACTCCTGTCAGAACAATCTTGGCATCTGGAGCTTACGGAGTTGGTTGAAGTCGGCCGAATGCTTTGACTTAACTGCTGAGTGGCATGTCCGTGCAGCTGTAGTTTGTGTGTCCTCTTGGCCTTGTCAGGAAATGGTCAGAAACTGCTGACTTGGTGGCTCTTGGAGTTGACTGAGGGTGTACCACCAAGTTTTGTGCATTACTTTGTCCTTTGGCCAGCTGTCATGGTCCATATGTTGGGTCCGCATTTAACTGCCTTAAATGCTTGCTTTATCCTCATGCTGTCTTGTATTTGATATGGGATGGTAGTGATTGAATAGCTGAAGCTAATGTGGCAGAATTCTGAGCATTGATTGCCAACAATCTTCCTTGGGAATCTGATGCCTCCTTATTTTTATTAAGGTTTCATCAGCCTCTATATATTTGAAAAAGTTGGGAGGAGTCTCAAAAAGGTGATTTACTTCATTTTCAATGAAGAATAGGCCTCCCAACTTATCATATAAATTCTGTCCTGAGGGAGGCCCTGTCTGTTCAGATGAACTGCCAGATGCAGTGATCTGATTTTCAACGTATGTCACCATTCTGTTGGCAAACTGCTCTTGGGAGACCAATTTTCCTGCACTAGTTAAGAGGCTGGGCAAGCCTTTTGCTTGCAGTTCTGCCATTTTGATCCTAAATTCCTCCACATCTACTGTCATCTCAAAACACTTTCTCTCCACTGCCTGCATATAACTCCTGAGGGTGAGCACTTTCTTGGCAAGGAGGACAGCTTCTGTTCTATTGGGAATACCCATGGCTGCCAATTCCTCCTGCTCATGCCTGTTCAGGAAGTCTACCATCCTATTGGCCTGTTCTGGCCTGTTTCCCAGTACTGCTTTGGCCTTATTTATCTCTATGTGTGCTTGGCCTAGCAATTCCATCTGCTGATGTATTGTCTTTATTGATTTCCATTGTTGTGTGATGGATTTGCTTATTTTGGCCCATAAAATCCTCTTTATCTCGGCCATGGCTATTTCTAGATTTAACTCTTTTTCTAAGGCCTTTATCTTATCCTTGAGGGCCTTTATTTCTCTTGCCTGCTCAGCCACCGTCATCTTGGATTTGTCATATTTCGACTCCAGCTCTGCCAACTTCTCCTTGGTTTTCTTTATTTCATCAGCCTGGAGCTCCATTTTCTTGACAGCCTTGGTTATGTCTTCTATAGTCGGATTATCCTGTTGAGCTGCTGATGTACCTGCTGCTTCTGTTGTGGGGGCCCCTGTTGCCCCTGATGTTGCTGCTGTTGCTGCTGTTGTAGAAGTAGTTGGAGGAGCTTGGGAAGTGGATTCTCCCTGCTTGTCTTGTATTGCTCCCTCCAATTCTTTCTCCAATTCTCTTATCCTCTGATCCTGTTGCAGCAAGAGGTCTAGCTGATCCTCTACTTGTTTATGCTTTTGAAGCTCAACTGTCTGAGGGTGTTCAGTGGGTGGCAGCTTCAACCTCTTCCTCAATGCACGGAGGTCATCATCTTTCTTCTTCATAAGGGCCTTAATGCCTGTTGGATCATTAGGATCATGCCCTAAGTCAACAATGATATCTTCAAGCGATTTTATTCTATTGTCTTTAGCTTTGGAGGACATCCTCTCAATGTCCAGCTGAGTGTTAGTGTTTTTCAACGATTCTTTCAGCTCATGGGCCAATGTGGCCTTTTCTATTAGGGTGACATAGACCATCTCTCCAGCCTGCTTGTGGAGTTCAATTTGGTCCATGGGATGTATATCTCTAGCCAGGACCTCCACCCTTGTCTTTATGAAGTCTGCAGTTGTCTTAGGCTGCGGCCCCTTGGGCTTAACATGACTGAATATTATCTTCTCCTCTTGGATGTCATAAACAGACATCAGTCTTTCTTGCATGGCTGGTGTAGCGTCTATAAATTGTTTGTACACCTCAGCCCTTAATAGCTCATTTTGAGCCTTTATTTGTTTGAAGGAAGGCTTGGTGCTCTTTGGCTTCTTGCTCTACTGTGATTGGGAGGCCACCTCCAAGCTAACCTGTAAATTTTGCTCCTGCTGAAAGGAGCTTGTTCCTGTCTGCTGGCTGCTCTCCTTGTCCTTTGTTGAAATGTTTAAGACATCTTCAGTAATGTCTTCCATCTGTGGGGAATATGCCCTTTGCCTTTTGGCTTCTGGCTGGTCGGAGGATCCACTGAGAGGAGTGGACTCTTCTCTTTGTCTTTTTATTCCCCTTTCTTCATGTGTTGGGGTCTGTAGAACTGGGGCAGTTGACTGCTGCGTTTGAGGTGGTGGCGTTTGTATTGCAGGAGTTTCTGGCAGCCCATTCTGTGGCTTATCAGCTTGTTCTTGTTGCTGGCCCGTTTGCTGCTCTGTTTTCTGCTGTGTCTCCTGCTGTGTCTTCTGCCCTGTTTCCTTTTCTGTTTCCTTTTCTGTTTGCTGTTCTGCCTGTTGCTCAATTTTTCCCTTTACCAGCTCATCCTCTGCACCTAGTATGCCTTTGCCTTTGTCCATTGCTGATACTATTGTAGTAGGTGCCTGCGGTGCAGTCCTTGTAACTGAGGTCCCTTGTCCAACTGAGTAAGGTAGTCTGAAGGGTACCTGCTGCACATAATCTAGGTCAATTGTCTTTTCAAGCTCCTTGAAATTTTTAAGAATTCTTTCCTCCTCAGTTAGACCCTCAACTAGAGTATCCGGTTGCCATTCTTGTAAGTTGGCATATTTTTCTATGTGAGGGTATTGGCAATGCTTAATGGCTAGGAGCCTATACTTATTTCTCCTAGCAGAGATGAATCCTTGAGGGTCATAAGGGACCCATCGAAAGCTATAGGAAAGCTTGTAATTGTCCTTCAGGATCAAATTTGCAGCTTCCCATCCTTCTTGCTTATTCATGATGAAAGGGCCCATTTCATTTTTGAAGTTAAGGTGAGCCTTTTTCTTGGAGCTGTGGAAGTGGGTAAGGTCTGACTGAATCAGTTGTCTGTAATATTCCAAGGCAAACAACCTCATTGGTACGTATTTGGGGAGCCTGTATGGACAGAGCTCACATCCATAGACCCTAAATACTGTATGATGTTCATATAGGTACCAGTCACCTATTTTGTTGTTCTTGGAAAGCTGCAGAGCTTTCTTTATCTCATTGGATATCCTGGGAGGTGGTGACTTCATCAACATGCAGGAGATTGGGTAGACAAACTGGTCAACAAATTCACAGTAGGTATAGGGTGAATTTGTGACTTTGTGATAGACTGAGGTCCAGAAGATAACAGATCTTCTTTCCCCTGTATGATCGAGCCTTCTGATGTAGCATGGGAAGGCTTCAGAATGATAATACATGAACATATGGTAGATGTAAGCTGAATATCTGAAGACCCCCTGTCTGTCCACTTTGGTCAACTGATCATGAATCTTATTGGCTATGAACTTAGCAAAGTTGTACTTTCGGGCAGGGGGTTGGTATGGGCTGTAAACAGACAGCAGTACTAGCATGGCTCTATCCACATGCTCACTGTTTTGGTACCCCAACACATAGGCTATCATGTCTAGTAATAGCCTGCCTACATCATTGAATAGATCATTCAGATAGGGAGGTGGCTCTGTAGTCTGGCATTCAGGTCTCATGAAGTTCCTGATGATCTTTTGCAGCTCTTCACTGGTCATCTTGTCACCAACGTCCATCAGATAATTCATGGAGAATGGGATCAACAACTCTGTCTGATCAAAGTGTAACATCTTGTTTATGGACTCAGCATTGATGTAAAAGAGGATCCTCCCTGATGGGGTGCTGACGGCTCTGTGCTGGGCATCATATTGTTTAGCACAGAGGTGAATGATTTTGGGGAAAACATTCACAGCTGGGAGACAGTAATAGGGCAGGTTTGACTCCTAGATCCCATGTGTACCATGCCCATCTTTATAGTCTTCCCTCAATCTACTGAAGGTCTGCAAGAAGTCCCTGTTTCCTTCAAAGTCTCCAATGAGACCATCCTTGTCTACTAATGTCAAGGCCTCCAGTTCCTTATTTGTTTGACTTTGTGAGGCCACACTGATGGATGAGGTTGCAGGAGATGCCATGATAGAAGCTAATCTGTAGAGATAGGGGCAGTGTTTTGACAAGTCCTTAAAGAGTTTTAGCTGCAGGTCAACTGTTGACACAGTGAGGTGTCCTTCCTTCCGTGGATAATGCAAGCTGGCTTTTGTGTTTTGCTGTGAAATTCACAGGGATGTGAGTTGTTAATGAGAGATTGCAGAGCTGGTGAGGCTTCTTTGGTATGACAACAGGTGGCCCGTACTTGGCAAAAGGGAACAATGCCTAGTATCTCGGGGGGAATTTCGGGGTCTTTAGCCCATGAAACAAGCACTCTTTTGTCGAATTGGGGTTTAGGGGTGCTGCAGATTACTTGGGTTGACTTTGTGTGACAGGCAGAGCTGTATTTCAAGAGTTTAGTTGGTGCTTAATGGTGAATTTTTACAGAGAATTGAAATGCATGGGCGAAGTAGGAAACCGGCTAAATACCTGGAAAAACTAGCTTGGATGCTTGCGGGCCGGGCTGTGGAGGCTTAGCACAGTCGAATTGTGGACTTGCAATGGTTGAAATCTTTGAATTTGTTGGCTGGAAGACAATTTTCGCGGTAGCTGGTTGTCAACGGCTCCTTCTTTTACGCATGAAAATGATTTAAAACGGCTTATTTGGCCGTTTATAACGTTGAATTTCGGAAAAAGCCGCTATTGACGCTTTTCCACCGATGACGTTAGCATGACGTCATGGTGGGCCCATAGTACGGAGGTGACGTGGCGCTGACATGAGAGCCAGGGTGGCAGGACACGGTGGCGGGCTGATGTGGTGGCAGGGCTGCGTGGAGGGCCACGGGGCGCGGGGGCGGAGAAAGGTAAGGTGACGTCAGGATGGCGTTAGAGTGACGTAGGAGGGAGAGCGATAAGCTGGATGGTGGTAAGCGGGTTCCCCGCACCACCTTTGGGGCAAAGGCGGTATCGGGGAGAGGGCTCCGAACAACCCCAGCGCCCGCCACGCGTCCTCGTACGGGCCCAAAACCATTTTCCCCGGACGCTAAAGGTCGGCAGATCGGGGAGTAAGATTGACTGCCCACCTTTGGATCTAATCAGCGGAGATCGGACGGCTGGCAGGTCCTCCGACGGGTCGTGCAGGTTGGGAAGGGGCCCGCCATGTAATTAAAATATTGATTTAAATATTTGGGCGGGGAACTTTGGGTTTTATGGTTTTTTCGGGTTTTATCATGTTTTGAAAAAGGGGTTATGGGAAGGAGGGGTTTATTATGGTCTTTCTTTGCAAATGAGGGCTTATATGAACAAAATGACATGGAATGGGAAGAGAGATGACCTGGGAGGTTCATCAAAGTGACCAGGTGTCACTTTGATTCCTTTGTGAACAGACCATATGGCTATAATGCCAAGGGGAGGGATATTTATACAAATTTGGGGTTTATACACCATGGTGTTAATACTAGTAGGGAAGGGTAAGATAGGGGAATTACATAATAGGATTAACTGTTAATGTGGGGGGAAAATATGGATGAGGATCAGTACAACCAAGTTTTCTTGAAAATAACTTAGTGTAAAGAGTAGATCAAAATGAAAAGCCTTTGTGCACAAGAAATGTGGCTTTTAAGGCCATAAGAACATGACAAAGCCATAAGCTTCTCTGATCTACACAACTTGGGAAAGGGTTTTAATAATGAGTGATATACAAATGAAAACAGGGAAGTTAGTCATGCTCCAGTGTGTTGCTTTTCCTGTAGATGATTAGCAACTTTGGTCTTGAAAGAAACACCAGTTCTGCAACCCCATCTACCTACCCAACTATTTTGCCTAACATTTTTATTTCTTCTTGTAGGGTGCACTTAGGCTAGCAAACCCTTTAAGTGCCTTTTCTTTTACATTGGCTTTTTTGCTTTCATTTCCTATCTAAGGCTACCCTTATTCCTTCCAAGGCCCCAGATTAAGCAGTTGGGAACCTTAGATTCTCTACCTAGCTACTGATCTGCCAAGATTAAATAGTTTGGACAGATTTCTTTCTCTATTCTACAACATAAATTGAAAACATGGCATGATCCAGTTTAGACTGTTGGGTCATCCATAAAAATTTTGTGAATATGCAGGCCTATATACACCTTCTCTTTTCTTGCAAATATGGAACTTTTGTAACAGCAAAAATGGAGCATATTTGGCCCTTATATTTACCAATCATGAAATATGAAACCTATTGGTATAGGTATCCAACAGTGGCTCCACAGTGGCTCCACATGGGGATGGTCAAATTGCCTTAGATTTTGACTGTTTTACCAACTTTTTCAGATTTGCTGCTTTGACACGTCATATTGTGTTTATCTCCTTTGTGAATTCTGATTTTATTCACCTACTGCTGCCAGCTATCAGAAAACTGTAAGACATTGTGTTTTTTACATGTTTGAAAAATATATACATCTGCATATGTACAAGGGGAAACTCAGACTGCAATTATGGGTGATATTCAAAATAGTGCTTTAGCATCCTGCCATTCACAGGACCTTCATCCAAATCAGTTTCATTGAGGCTTTTGAGGAAATAAGTATTGTTTCCTTGTATTGCTTGGACAACAAATGGTCCTCTCCAAAGGGAGTCAAATTT
>APFE031165565.1:10526-55757 GCA_000404065.3 Pinus taeda | reverse complement strand
ACATCAGTTAACTCAGTGCATGGACAGTTCAATGGAGACAAGTGTTAGAGGTGAGTGAAAGGGCAAGACAGTTGTCAGTTGTGACTATAGTTGTGCATGAGATTTTCACATGCATGGATTGAGTATTGCCAATGAGGATTGTGTGGTATATCCAAGCGAAATATGAATTTGGAGCTGATTCCTCATCTATTATCATGCAGGATTGCGCAGTGGAGGCAAGCAAGCAGCGGAGGGATTTGAGCCAATGATTGATTCAAATCTGAGCTAGTTTGTGTGTAACAGGTGGAGATAGTACTGAGTACTTGCGAGGAGTATTGTACTATGTATTGTTACATGTTCTCAATCAATATAATATACAGATAGTTGGGGGTTTCATCTTTATGCTTTCCCCGAGTACATACTCTGTTGATATGTGTGATTGATACTTCAATGTGCGCATGTGATTGTTTCTTAATACTACTAAATTGATGATCAACGTAGAGGAGGTTATGTATTATGCATGTATTCCACATTTAGTGTATAATCAGGATAATCTCTATGAATAAGTGTCATATTATCCAAAATTTCTACAATATTTTGGTTCTCCTTGTTGAGCCCCAAACTTGCATCTTTCCTACACATTTTTTCTAGCTTCTTTCCATTCACCTAAGCCTCCTAAGCCATCAATATCGTTGCATATTAGTTATAAAAGAGCATTTAAAGTGGTTTCTTGACTATGTCTTTGTGTTGTTGTTTGGACTAGATTTTTTCTTATGAGCTGCGGAATGTTGTCACTTTCTGCAGCTGGTTCAACTTTCCGCAGCTGTTTTTGTTAAAGTCTACATTACAGGTGTCATTAGGCAGATCGAGCGACATGGGCAAGTTGGAAATGATGTGGACATGGTTCAGGTCCCATTGGTCCAACTGGATTCGTCAAAGAGGTTGTACTCAACAGGGGTCAAGCGGTGGTGAAACAAGAGAAGTCCTACAGCAGCAGGACTTCGTTTCAAGAACATGAACATTTCCGTGACCATTTTCAAATTTTTGGAGGCATGCTGACACCTGTAGGCTGACCACGATGTGGATCCAACTACTGTTTTTAATAAGATTTCCTAATCTCGATGACCATGCTGCTAAATCCGTGGAGGCTGTTCTTCACGTGTCCTCTGTTCACGTAGTTTTCCAGAAAGACAGTTATGAAACCTTTGTTATAAATAACGCATCCTAATACGAATAATAGTTAGCTTTTGATATGTAATTTTTGTTGTTAAGAACCACTGTGCCATGACACTAGCTTATTGCTGTAACTATGTTTTGATATGTAAATAAGAAGACTTTGTTCTCCATGTTTGCGTGAACGTGATTTTGAATTGATCATTTATTGGCTGAGGTTGCAGAGGACCCCTGCACACTGTGGTTTCATTTTCCTTTGCTGTTGTATAGTCTTTATGCATCGTTTCTTTATTCTCATTGCATATGTTTTATCATTATTCATGTGTGTATATATTTATAACACGTCACTTTTGCTCATGATTTTATAAGTTTTGTTTAACGCTGAAGTGTGTGCAGGTTTCAAGATAGAGTAGGCAGCCTAGGCATTTGCATATAAATTTCATAATGACTAGTGATATGGAATTGATCCTCTGCTGATTTTATTTTCCTAGTTTCTTTTAATCTCAGTTCTGTTTTGTTGAGATTAGTTTTGTTCAATTTGCTTTGATTAGTTAAAAATCAACTTGCTCATCTCATTGACAATTACATCCAAAAGCCATAGTGAGACTACTGGCGAGGGATTGAAATGTGAATGTTGTGAATTGATTTTAGTTTCCTTTTCTGCAATTAGATAATTGAATTGCTCATTTCATTGACAGTTACCTCCGAAAGCCATAGCGAGACTACTGGTGAGGGATTGAAAGATGAATGTTGTAATTTGATTTTAGTTTCCTTTTCTACAATTAGATAATTGAATTGCTCATTTCATTGACAGTTACCTCCAAAAGCCATAGCGAGACTACTGGTGAGGGATTGAAAGATGAATGTCGTAATTTGATTTTAGTTTACCTTTCTACAATTAGATAATTGGATTTCTCATTCCATTAACAGTTACCTCCGAAAGCCATAGCGAGACTACTGGCGAGGGATTGAAATATGGATGATGTAATTTGATTCTAGTTTTAATTTTTTTGCAATATTTGATTTCCTTGAGTAGAGTAGCTTAAATTAATTTTATGAATTTAGACAAGTAGCAGAGATGATAGTTTCATAATCAGTAGTTCATGAATTACTTGTTTTAATTAGCAGTATCTTTTCATATTTGACTCAAGTGTTATTTTCCACTATAGTCTATTTTCTGAAGTGTTAAGTTTTGGGGATCTTTACAAAGGACATAGTTGCCTTAAAACTTATAACCAAACTTGCCTTCTAGAAACTTAGGAATTGGAATTTCAGAAACCAAGATAAAACCCCCAAAACAAAATAAAAATAAAAAATGGCAAAAGTAACAAATAGGTTATCTTGAACATATAATGCGCCACACTTCGTCAGCTTACGAATCCCGGATTGACAAATTAATGTAGCAATTTAGGACACACTAAATTGACCAAACACTCCCATGGCCTATTTATATACAATTATTTCAATCCTTCTTCCCCCTCTTGTTTCACGCATGATAATGACACATGGGTAGGACAAGATGATTCAATTAAGGGTTGCATATCTTCAAGGCGGCTTGAATTTAGTTGTACTAGACTGAGCTCATGTCAGAGAATCAACATGAAGTGTGTAGAGTGGTCCTGGATCATTGAGTCATTATTTTCTACAATCGCATGACTTTCAAAGGATATTCTGGGCACACACGTTTATCAAAGAAATAGACGCGCAACCTCAATTGTTTTTTCTTTTTAAACTTTGAACCTTAGGAGAACTCCGATTTTTTAAATTTCATGATGTATTCAACTGGAAAATGTTCACTTGTGCATTCTACCAGACACTTTTTATTGTTTTCTAGATTGTACTAATAGGTGTACAATTTTTTGGTGTTAAGACATGCTTAAGTAGAAAGTTATTTTTTGGGAATCATGATTTCCATGAGGAGAAAACATGTAGATGTTATCAGTAATCACATCACCAGAGATAAGGATCCATGAGATGAGGATAGTATTTGTCATGAAACACACGAGGAGCATTGGTTTATCTAATGTCCAATAGTATCCCCCCTAACAAGATTTGGGTGTGTATATAACTCGAGACTTATGCTTTGTTACCACTTATTGGGAATCATGATTGTCATTAGAACAAAACCCATAGGTGTTAGTAAATGATTTCATCACCATAGATAATGATCCATAAGAGGACGTTAGTCAATGTCATGTAACTCACTGGGGAGCACTAGTTTATCCATTTTCCAACATTTTTACCCACAAAATATGTTGTTTGAAGCCTCAAAATTCTCCCCAAAGGTTTCAAACCCCAATATGTGAAATTGGGTCTTGCTAATAAAAATGGGCCAATGATTTGATTCCTCCACATTTTCCACTGTCAAAGCATCAAGATGGATGAAAAGCATTATAATGATCTAATCCAGATTATCTTCCTTTTCATTTAGACATATTCTCGCCACTTCTCCTATATGCTATTCCTATTCTAATTGAAACTTTAGACTAATTACAATCTTCTCTATTTCTTCAAAGCTCTATCACATATTTTCTTTTACATCATGATCCTCCTCTTCATATTTATATAGCTTCTCCTTCTACTTCAAATTAAATTTCCTTAGATTATTTATTTTTCTTAAGGCACAAATGAGTTATTCTTCAAGATCCACCTCCTCGTCTAGTTCTTCATTTTCTAGTTCTTTTGAATCCATCATTTTTTCCCTTTCTCTACATTTTCTGAGAAATCAATATTCATTTTAATTTCCATAGAGAGATATTATTCTCCATAACTATCAAAGATGCTTTTATTTCTCTCTTCAAATAATTTACTAACCCCTTTTGAGCAAAGACCCTTCTTTTGCATATAAGATTTATTCTTCGTTTCATACTTGTATCGTTTGCGGTTAATTTTTTTTATTATGTTTTCTTCATTTCTTTACAATATGCTCTTCTTCATCATCACTACTTTAATCCTTTTCATATGGACACTTGGCCACAAAATGTCCCCTCTAGAGTCTTCGCACAAAATGTGCTTCCTCTTAGACTAATTTCCTACTAGGTCTATCTTTTCATTTGTTATCTTTTTTATTCATCATATTCAAAGCTTTGAAGGTTGCTTATCACTTTGATGGTTTCTATTTCTCAATCTTAATTTCATATGCCATGATAACCTTATGCAATTCCCCCATTTTTGATTTATCAAGATCCTTTATTTCTTTAATAGAGGAAATTTTGGCATCAAATCTTAAGGGTGACCTTAACACCTTCTATATGATAATTGATTCTTCAACCCTTTCACCAAGTCCATTTGTGGTCTTGATAATCTCATCTACACAAAGGAGATAGGCTACAACATTTTCTTCATATTTCATTTTTAAATTCTCCAAATACCTTCTATGGTTTTGGAGTTTTTCTTTATTAACCTTGTCATCACTTGCATAGACATTTTGAAGTGTGTCCCAAAATTTGTTTTGCTAATTCACAATGCATCACCTTTGCAAACTATGATTCTAAGAGAACACACAAGATAGAATTCATGGCCTTTGCATTATTTTCATGAACCTTCTTTCCATCCTAATCTATTGGAAAAGTTTTTGGAGGTTTATAACCAGTCACAATAGATTTCCAAATGTCCAATCCAAAATCCATAATTATGTGTCCTTATGCTCCACTTGTCAAAACTATTAAATTTGGAGGACACAGAGAATATATATCAATATAAATATGGTACAAATTTCATAAATTGTTTGATTATAATTTCATAAATTTGATTTCAGGAAACTAGTGTTCTTGAATTCTCTTAAAACATGCTTTAAATAACTTAGCTTGGCATTTTTTCTATAATTTTCTTTCTAAGATGTTTCAAATTGTGAAATATAGAGGAGACAAAGAAGAATATATAGGTATATATGGAATAAATTTGATAATAATATTTTCAAAAGTGAATACATGACATGTTGTGAAAGGCTTTTCTTGGGAATAATACAAAAGAAATGAGTTTATGGAGAAGTAGACATGGTTAAGGAAAAAGAAGGTAGTAGATCTGGTGAACGCGGAAGAAACTAGCAGACCTAGTGAAGAAAAAAATAGAAAGTAGACTTGGTGAAAGTAGAATCTGTAGAGGGTATCAATGTCTCTTATAGGGTGATTGATAGGAACTAGTAGAGGGAATTGGTGTCTCTTGTAGGTTGGCACCTACAAAGAAAAAAATGGGATTGGTGTCTCCTGTAGGTTGGTTCCTAGAAATCAATAGAGGTGATTTCTATTTCCTTGAGGTTGGTGTTGAAAAATTAATTTAATAATAGGTTGGTTCCTACAAGATATGTTGAAAATAATGTTAATATTGAGAGGGGGTGGTGAATCAATATTAAGGCTAATTTTGGAGATTACTACCGTGGATTATTTATTGGATAGCCTATACCAACCCAGGACCATGACCATAGGTTTTTGATTGGATAGCCGATATTCTTTGACTTTCCCCTCGACCCGTACGTGTGTTGCTTCCGGTAAGGAAAAATGTCATGAACGTAGAGAAGAAGAAAGATCTTTTTATGCCAATTTAGTTTTCACTCTTTAAAACTTGGTATCCACTAAATGAGAGAAATAATTAACACACCATAACAACAACCATATGAATCAACACAAGAATAAGCATCATGAGCAACACATATATTACATAGATGTTTTACGTGGAAACCATTTTGGGAAAAAACCACCAAAGTTTGTTCTTGTTATTGATGTAAAATAAGATCACCTACTCTATTAAATCAATCTATTTGTGAGCCACCACTCATATGAAGAGCCAAATCCCTTTGATTGTTTGCTAGCACCCACTAGCAGGAAGCACCAATTCCCTCCTTTTGTAGACACTTGTCCAACTTGCCAAAAGCACCATGTGAAGCACCAACTTAACGAATATGTTGCAAGGACCAACTTGCAGCTCCTTGGATTTATGCAAGCACCAACTTGTAGGAGGCACCAACACCCAAGCCTTCTGAATAACCCACTAGAGATGGAAGCGTCAACTTCTTGTATATAGGATCAAACCCACACTCAAATAGGAACTAATGTTCACTGTATTTTGGCAGCCACTCTGCCTAATATAAACTTTGTTCTCCTCACCATCATTTTGGCTCATGCAACACTTTCTTCTCTACACACTTTACTACAACTCTTTGTTCTGTGAAACAATAGTCACTCTCCATAGCCTACTATCCACACTATAGCATCAACTATTCTCAATCCTCTTCTTTCACAACATACATTTATCTCTCGACCTTTTTCTCTCTATAACATTCCTTCAGCACTCGATCCCTTCTATCCATAGGCTATCTTGGCCTCTCACACATCACAGGCTCACTCAGCCTTCTTTCTCTGCACAGGAACCTTTGACAACTTCTCATACATTAGTTCTGCCTCTCACGGGGTCTCTTTCTTCTTCTTAGGCACTCTCATCATTTCCTTGCATAATAAGGTCACTTGAACTTACCCACTAGCACATTTACACCCACTGAGCTCTCTACATAGCTCACTAATGATAATGTTTCCTCTCCCCCACATTTCTCAATTGTGCTCCTTTGTTTTGTTCCTCTACTACACATTGGTCGATGTTTCCTCTGTTATCCACCATCATTCTTCAATTCACTCTACTAGAGTGTAATCCTGCATTGCTCTCCATTCTATTGTTGTGTCTGAATTGGCCTTTGTTGGTGTATTAAACATGAGGAATGGGAATATGACCATTTCTCCATACTGATAATTAATTATTATTCCACCTACACACTCTAAAGAGATTCTCCATTCTTGTTAATGGCTCATAGAGCTTGAATGTACCACAATAGGGCTTTTGTGTTCCTTATTTAAGTTTATAATGTGTGCATGGGAGATCAGAGATGACTTTCTTCCAACATTGGAACAAGCCCAGTAGTTCTACTCTGATAATCATTGTCCTCGTTTCCTTGACCCAGTGATCTCTACAAATGTCATTAACTCCATTAACCAATTCCTCTAGCTTCCATTTACTCTTTGGCTGCCGACTCATTCATCCTTTAACTTTCTATATTGTAGTATTGAAGCTATATCACATCATAACTTATATAAAAATAACATTACAAAATCCCACCATTATGATGCCTTTATCCCCTACATAATTAACTCCTCTTGTTATTCCTCCATGGGATTGGGATCTATGACCAATGGCCTCATATACCAATGTAGTGTTATATAAGACCTCCTTCATATCATAGATTTTAATGAGGAGCCCTTACAAAATCACAAAATCTTGATTGGCATTTAGCTCCTTCTCCTTTGCCCTTTACCGCATTTCCTTCATAGGACCGAGTGCCATGAATAGGGGCATGGAACTTACATGCTAAGGCCTTCAGGCTTCTACTGTGGGCCTTTCTCCTTGTGTATTTTCTCTTCCTCCCTTGGTTCCTTTAGCTTCTCGTCTAGGCGGAAATACATCGAGAGCTCCTCATTTCGCAACTTTTTGGAAACTTCAAACACGAAGGAGTTTTGAAATTATGACCTTTGAAATACTTCCCACGTGGCATCACATATCACTTAGGTGCTAACCCCACTATGTGCCCTTGGTCCTTTGGGTCTCCCACGACAAAGTGATAGTCCACATTGGAGCTCCTTGTATCGAGATTTCCTTCATAATTTAATTTTAGAGGAGTTCTAAAATTCTGACCTCCAAAATACTCATAGCACTCAGGTGTTGAGTCTTCTTTCTATGCCCTTGGTTATATGGGTCCCTAGAACCATGTTTGAACATCATCGTAGCCCCTTCCATCATAAAATTTCCAAAAATATTTTACAGTAGAGTTACGATGTATCGTTCCTCCAAAATGCCAACCTCCAAGATGACGTCATGTTGTCATCTTCATCTCCACATGGTGCATCTATAGTGGTGACATGTGTCACCTATATTTACCCCATTAGGCCACCCAATATTTCCAATTCAAGCTACCATGTGTCCTTCATATAGCCACGCCATGCTGACATCATTTACCTCATCAACTCTTGGGTCCAATGATATGTTGCCATGTGTCTAGTCTTGAGGAGAGAGAAAAGGTCCCTTCAAGCCTTGGTTTCGTGATGAATTTCTTTGTTAATTCCTCTTCCTTGCAACCTTTGTGCTTTCAAAGGATTTCCTCATTAAGACCTTGACAATTTTTTATTTCCAAAATTACAAACTTTCCAACCTGCAAGCTGTCAGGCCTACTTCCCCATGCCATTTAAGGTCCCTTTTCTTAAAATAAACCATCGAGGTCTTGATGTTCCAACCTTTGAAGTTCTAACTTGCTTCAGTATTTAATCGATCATTTCAAGTTTCTTTTAAATAGACTATTGAGGTTGTGATGGCTCCCTACTTATGATATTTGACCTTTCAAAATTCGTCTCTCGATATTTGACCTGCTTCAAAGGACTCCAAACTCCTTTAATTCGACTATCCATAACTTTTGATCTCGATGGTCATTTCTTGACTCCTACATACTATTGGAAATCTCTTTTTGAGAAATTTCTAGTGGAGAAGGTATGATTTATTATTTGATCCCATTGTTGTTTGATAAGTGGCTTCAAACTTTTTGTTGTTCTTTGTACCTTGGCCCTTCTCTTATGCCTAGAATCCTAAGCTTCAAACCATCATAGTCTTCATTTTATGGCTTCTCCAATAATCCTACTACTATGATCATTCTCTACAGAGTACTAAAACAATCATGGGACTCCCCCGGAGCTTGACGTATCTACTGCCATCATAGCTAGCCTAGTGGACATCAAAGATAATATCTAATTGAACAAAACTCCATGCTATTTTGGTTGACATAAACGCCAACACTCTTGCTAACAGGTGGACAATGCCAACTATGCAACACATCTCCCAAAATGATTGTTTACATCAATACCAACACACTTGCAACTAATGGTCGGTCATCCATACAATGCCAATTTTCCAAAAATCTCCCCCCTTGGCATTGATTTAAACACCTCAACCTCATCACTTCACTTTGGTGGCTAATCCTCATGCTACTTCCATACTTCTCTTGCATGAGCCACTAATGGATTTCTCTCCTCTGCATGGGCCACCACAGATTCTCCATAGATTCTCAAATAATTCTCTCCCCCTTTCACATAAATGGAATAGGGATTACAAGTTGCTTCTTATTCCCCATGCAATCATTGACTATCAATGAGAAGGGCCTAGATGTTGATGTGATTTTTGCTTTGCATAATTCTCTTTAGGGACTGATCACTGTTGTTTCTCGATAAACTAGACATATGTGATATGCTCCCCCTAAACATATACTACCTATGATTTGAATGCCTCCACCTTTTGACACCTTACGGTTGTTGTCTTAATATTCTCTTATCAATGCATCTTTTGTATTCGTTAAGAGGAAATTGATACCAATTCAATTGCTCATGCTATTATTGTTGTTGGAAATACCAATCCTTAGTGATTCATTTCAGATTTCTCTTCACTACTACTGCTACTTCATCCTCTATGCTCACTTCTCTTGAGCATCTTAAGCACATCTCCCCTTGAGATCATACTTCCATAATAAGGATTTTTGCTTCAGAAATACCAATTTCACCAAACATTTGATACAAATTGGACAAAGTACCAAGAAAAATCTTATATCCTTTTTTCTCAAAAGAAATTCTCATTTTCACAAACAAGTTTTCTCCATCCTAACTCAAGACTACCAATTGACATAGTGATACCAATTGAAGGTTAAAGGACATGAAAATCTTGAACCAATTGTGTTTCATGAAAATAAGATTGCTAGGCATATTCAAACTCACGACTTAAATGAGATAGGGATATTTTACCCATGATTCAAACCCTTCATTTCCTAAGCAATGTTTCTTCTTGAGGCTGATGATCATTGCTTTCTATTGCTTACTAAAGTAGCTCCCCATGAGCCAATTCTCTATGATCTCCTACAAATGCTTCTTTGCATCTGTGTGGGGACTGATCCTATGGACCTACCTTAATTATGGGCTTCTTGTCATTCCACGCTTCTACTGCAACCCATCTTCTTCTTCCCAAAATATAAGATGTTGTTGTGTACTCCCACTGAACTCATGTTGGTTGCACTTGTGTTCTCTCTTTCAATGTTGATACATTTGAAATAAACAAATACATTACTATAATTGGCGAGGGGACTTGACCATACCTTCAACAATTAGATGCACCTCTCTTGTATGAGATATTATGCTTGCACCTGACATAGTTGGCCTCCCTTGAGGTCATTCTCTTCTTTCAATGAAGAGAAACAAAGGATCTACTCCCATTGAGAAAATCATCCTCCTTCTTCATCCAAGCCTTCTTTGGCCAAGCCATGGTAGAATCTTTACCTTCTAGCTTCATATTTTCCCATATTTGGGCCTTTTCTTGGCTGAACATGGTGACGGGAAAATTCTCCTCTCATTCCTCTTTCTTCACCCAAATATTATTGCTGCCTTCGTGCCTCACATAGGGGTCCACCACGAGGGTAAGATGATCATTTTTCTGATTTATTCCTTCTCTTTTCATCTTGCTCTTTTGACACAAAGCACTAAATACAAAATTGTATTCCTCACCTCCATTATTTCTTCTTGTCTTTAAATCGCAAGTTGTTACATTTGCATGCATACGCTAAGAAGCATGCCATTTCTTCTCATATCTATAGCTCGCTCTCTTGTGCCGAAGATTGCCACAATTGTAGCATTCGATTTGGCTTAAGAATGGAGAAAAGGAATTACTATCACTGACAACAATATTTTGAAGACCCCTATTGCTGCCAGCATGCCTTCTCCTAGCCTTGTTACACATTATTGGGTTGATGCTACCCAACATCCTCTCGAGAATGATGAGAAACAACTTCCTTACAGAAATAATGATCTTCAATATTTTGAACATATCTCCTTTGAGATTACTTTGTCTTCTTGTTGCTTCTCTTCTTCTCATTATAAACATCCTTCACAGATTTAGGTTCACTTATTGAGAAGCATGGTTCTTTGACCTCCTCTTGAGTTGTGTACCTTTCTCCTCCATTTACAAATTCTAATTTGTCCATCATTTCCTTTGCTAACTCGCAATGCCTCACTTTATCAACATTTGGCTTAGAAATCCCTTTCATGATGATTTCCTTGGCTTCTATATTGAGCTCAATCCTCTCTCCATATATCACAGAAAGCCAAATGTCTTCATTGAAAATCATCAAGTAGGCTTCCATTTTAATCTTCTAGAGCTCATAGAATGATCCATTTAAAAATTGAACTCCTTTTGTTTTTATCCAAACTCGATCAGCCATTGTTTCCCTTTTATCTACCTTCTAGCGATTAATTTATTCTTGAAGGAACCAAGCTCAGATACCAATTGTTGGAAACAATGTTAAGACTGATAACACGGGTGAATCAATATTAAGGCTAATTTAAACTTTTTATACCAATTTAATTTTCACCCATTCGAACTTGGAATCCACTAAATGAGAGAAATCATTAACACACCATAAAAACAACCGCATGAATCAACCCAAGCATACACATTATGAGAAACACAAATATGACATAGGTTTTTTATGTGGAAACCCTTTCAGGAAAAAACCACCAAATATTTTTTTTGTTACTAATGTATAATAACACCTACTCTATTACATCAATCTATTTGTGAGCCACCACTCACAAGAAGCACCAACTCCCTTTAATTATTTGCTAGCACCCACTAGTAGGAAGCACCAACTCCCTCCTTTTGTAGACAGCTATCCAACTTACCAGAAGCACAAACTTCATTGATTTGTTGCAAGCACAAACTTGCAGCTCTGTGGATTTATGCAAGAACCAACTTGCAAGGGGCACCAACCCCCAAGCCCTCTCAAGATCCCACTAGAGATGGAATCACCAAATTCTTATATGTAGGCTCCAACCCACACTCAAATTGGAGCTAATGTCCACTATATTTTGCAGCCACTTTGCCTGATATCATATATATTCTCTTCACCATCTTTTTGGTTCACACAACACTATATTCTCTGCACTCTCTATTGTAGCTCATTGTTCTGCTCAACAACAATCACTCCTCATAGCCCAACACCCATATTAAAACATCAACTATTCTTGGCCCTCTGCTATCACAACTTACATTTATCTCTCAACCTTCTTCTCTTAACATCATTCTTTAGCACTCGGCCCCTTCTATCTATAAGCTTTCTCAGCCTCTCACACAACACAAGATCACTCAATCTTCTTCCTCTCCACAAGAACCTTTGGAAACTTCTCATAGAGTAGCACTACCTCTCACAGGGTCTCTTTCTTCTTCTTAGGCAATCTCATCCTTTATCTATAGAACACGTTCACTTGGGCTTGCACAATAGTGCACTTACACCCACTGAGCTTTCTACATATCTCACTCATGACAATGTTTCTTATCCCCCACATTGTTCCTCTGTTTTGTTCCTTTGTTGCACATTGGTCGATGCTGCCTCTACACCGCTCCATCATTCTACCATTCACTCTACCAAAATGTACTCCTACATGGTTCTCCATTCTGTTGTTCCATCTAACTTGGCCTTTGTCATCAAATTAAACATGAGGAATGGACATCTGATAATTTCTCCATACTGAGAATTAATTCTTAGTCCACCTGTACACTCCAAAGAGAGTCCCGATGCTTGTTAATGGCTCGCAGAGCTTGACTATACCACAAAATGTCTTCTCTATTCCTTATTTAAGTTTATAATCTATGCATGGGAGATTAGAGATGGATTTCTTCCAACATCGGAATAAGCCCAATAGTTCTACTCTGAGAATAATCATCCTCGTTTCCTTGACCAAATGATCTCTATAGATGCTATTAACTTCATTATCCAACTCATCTTTCTTTCATTTACTCTTTGGTTGATGACCCATTCATCCTTTAATAATGTTATGAAATCGCACCATTTTGATGCCTTTAGCCCCTTCATGCTTAGCTCCTCTTGTTCTTCTACCATGGGATCAAGAGATGTGACTGACGGCCTCATATAATACTATAGTTTTATATCATACCCCTTGCATATCATAAATTTTATTGAAAATCCCTTACAAAATCACAAAATATCAATTTCCTTTTAGCTCCTTCTACTTATCCCTTTATCGCATTTCCTCCATAGGACAGGGTGTTGTGAATGGGGGCATATCACTTAGGTACTAAGGCCATCAGGATTCTACTATAGACCTTTCCCCTATGTATTTTCTCTTCCGCCCTTGGTTCCTTTAGCTTCATGTTCAAGCGCCAATACATCGAAAGCTCCTCATTTCATATATTTTCTCAAGTTTCAATTATGGAGGAGTTCTAAAATTTTGACCTCCACAATACTTCCCACGTGGCATCACATAACACTTAGGTGTTAACCCCACTCTATGCCCTAGTTTTTTTGGGTCTCCCACGACCAAGCACCAGTCCACATTGGAGCTCCATGTATCAGAATTTCCTTCATAATTGAATTTCTGATGAGTTCAGAAATTCCGACCTCCGAAATACTCATAGCACTCAAGTGTTGAGTCTTCTCTCTATTCCCCTGGTTCTATGGGTTCCTACAGCCATGTTCCAAAACCATCAGAGACCCTTCCCTCATAAATTTTCCAAAAAGCTTTTATAAAAGAGTTACGATGTCTCCTTCCTCTGAAATTCCGACCTCTAAGATGACACCATGCTGACCTCATCATCTCCACGTGGTGCCTCCATAGTGTTAACACGTGTCACCTGGATTTTACCCATTAGGCCACCCAATATTTCTAAATCTAGCTACCACATATCCTCCGTACATCCATGTCATTTTGATGTCATATGCCTCACAATCTCATGAGTGCCAATCATTTGCACTCAAGTAATAGATGCAAGAATAGATGCAAGTAATCATATCAGATCGCAAGCAATGGTTTTGTGAGTATCTATTCTAGAACTTTTAATGAGAATGTTGTCAAAATTTTAAATTCATTTCCCCTCTTATTAGATCATGTTGAAGAATGGGTCATGTTGAAGGTTTCAAGTGCTATAATTTTTAGTGCAAAGATCATGATTGTAAAATAAATATTTTGAGGCCTATGAATCAAATATAAGAATAAGCAATTGTTAGATATGAAAATTAAATAACAAATATTTGGAAAAAGAAGAAAGAAAGACATGAAGAGTGTGGTTTTGAACCATATGCTCAAAACCAAGAAAGTCAATTGTACATTGGTAGTGGATTCTAAAACCATATGAATGGATATAAGAAAAAACATGATCTCTCTAAATAAGGGCAAAGGAGGAATTTTTTCTTTTGGAAACAACACACCAACCAAAGTAATGGGTAAAGGGACATTTGTCCTTAATGGACAAACTAAAGCTCAAAATATTTTGTATGTTCATAGTCTAAAACATAAGCTCCTAAGTGTTAGTCAAATATGTGATCAACGATATGATCTCACATTCCCTTCTACAACATGTGAAATAATAAAATAATATTATGGAAGAGTGGTGGAATATACAACTAGAACATCAATAAAGTATATATATCTATTCTATAATATATATTAATATTATACATATATATATATAATATATTATATATATATATATATATATAATAATAGAAAATAATATATATAAGTGATGTTATGATTGTTGTATGTATTATGTATGTATTTATATGTATGTATGTATGTATGTATGTATGTATGTATGTATGTATGTATGTATGTATGTATGTATGTATGTATGTATGGAGAAAAAGAAAAATTTTGCATGGGAAATTGAATGAGATTTGGTTATAGAATAGAAGAATGGGTCATATTAGCTTTGACAACATAATGAAAGTCACCAAAACACATGAAATGAGATACATTCCAAAGATATCAAAACACGTGATATTATTTGTAAGCCATTTCAACATGGGAAGCGGACTAGGGTTAGGTTTAAGACAAAAAAATACACATCATCAAAGCCATTGGAACTTATTCATGAATATCTCTATGAGCCATAAAGACAAAAACATTAAAAGGTGAGGGATATTTTATGATTTTTATTTATGATTACACAAGAGTGACATGGGTTACATTCCTAAAAGAGAACTCTAAAGAATTTCAAAAATTTAATGCTTTTACTAATTGAAAATGAAATTGAATTAAAAATAAAGTGTTTAAGGTCAAATAGAGGAGGTGAGTTTACCTCTAATGAATTCAATGAAAATCAAGGGATTATAAAATATTTATAGGTGGAATTGAATCCACAACAAAATGGATTAATTTGAAAGGAAGAATAAAACTATGAAAGAATAGGCAAGAATAATTCTTAATGAAGCCAATATACCAGACAAATTTTGGGGAGAAACAATTTATATTGTATTGTCTATGCTACAACACCCTAGAAAACTTTGTCCTACATCCAAAGTTCAGAGCCTACTTTGACTATGCATGTTTTCGTCGCAAATATTAAGTGTTATTGCATGTGTTTCCTTAAGTGTTTTGGTGTCATCTGTGAGAAGGTAAAAGTGTCGTCTTCTAGCAAGTTAAGTGTCTCAGATTGTACGCAATCTAGTTTTGGTATGTTTTAGGGGGTAACCTTATGTAAATGAGTTTTTCTTGTCATGAAGACATCTATTGTACAAATTTCAAGCATTCTCGCTCAAGTGTCATCACTATTGTCGTAAAGCATATCTTTAGTGTCGCACTTGGTGTAGGTTGACACAAAGTTGTCACATTGAGGAAAAGTACGTAGTTCATGGGTTTTGAGTGTTCCTAGTTGTGTCATCAAGTAATATATGTGTGTGATCATGTTCAAGTTTTTCTTTTGTTCAACCTCACCCCACTGATCCAACATTTACTCAACACTAGGAAAACTCCCTGACTAGGCCACTTAGCCTCATTCAACCCTCTTGGACCATGCACTTCGTAGTCTCAGTCCTCAAGAAGAAGCCTTACCTCTTGGCATTGCACAATGTGCAGTATCTACCTCTGAGAACTACACATTACGAAATCTTAGCGCTCAATCCCAACCCTTGAGCTCCAAAAATGTGCAATATTTGTCTCCAACCAAGCCCGAACTACAGATTGCATAGTCTCAATCCTCAAGCCTCATCCTTGAGCTCCTGAACTATGCAAATCCACAGTCACTTGGCCTCTTGTGCTTCCATTAGTACGTAGTGGGAAAACTCAGTTCTCATTCTCTCAACCTAGCTTCTTGAATCCATCATTTGTGCAATTGTCAAGCCTAGCCCAGCCTGAACTACTCATTACACAATCTCAAGGTTCAGTCCTCACCCTTGACTTCCTGAGCTATGTAACTTTGCAGTACTTGAGTCTCTCTCTCAGCCTGCTACCCAGTTCAAATTTAGTCAATGGATCATCATGTTGCATATTATACTAAGGGTTTATCGGATTGATGTCATCTTTTTATGAGTGAATTGCAGTTGTAGGTATTCCATCATGATATGACAGGATGATGATAAAGGAGATGGAGAAGGAGACCATTCTATCAAACACCTTTGCATCTACAAGTACAAGTTCATCAAGCAAGAGGAAGGAAAGGGAAATCAAATTGCGACCACAACTCAATATCTAGATAACATTGAAGGATCCTCATCTATAAGCCATATAGAGGTGGAAGTGGAGATCATGTTCTATCTTCAAGAAGACACAAAGCAAGCAACAACAAAGAATGGCTTGACATTGCCATGTCATCATGTAGTCGGTGTCATTAGTTTCATGTCATGTCATGAGTCATCATGACACCTTCATTTGTGGATTGTGTAAATCCTTATTCGAAATGTATTGTAAAGTGTAAGTCCAAAGGACATGTACAAAATGTGAAGAGTGATGTAAGAGTCATAGGGAAGTCAAACAGTCATGAGGGTAGTATACGTGTCACAATGGATGTGAAGGATCACCTAATTTACTATATATACACTCTCATTATATAATCAAGGGACTTTTCACCTTGGCTTCCCCTAGAAGGCATCATAGAGACAAAGTTAGTACTTTTGAGGAGTAAGTAGTGGCTCCAACGCTCCCATGTATCTTGGGAATTTTACTTAATACTTGAAGCTTGATGGCCAACACATTTTTCATGCATGGATTATGAACATTTGTAATATTGTTCTCTAAATTTTTACGATTCATGTTTTCTCTCACCTATACTAAAGTAGTTGAACTATTTTGGTTATTTTAGTGCTTATCATATTGAGAATGTGTTTTAGTGGTTGTAGAAATCATCACATATATGTGAACTATTCTGCTGGATGTTAGATGAATCTTTCATGTTTGTGTGCGTCTCCACTATGGTTATACTATTACCTCTCTCAGAGGCTCACTTTTCTCTCCCTCTATAGTAGAAGAGCCTTGATTAACCTGCAACTAAACATTCACTAGGCATACTTGCTTACTTTTTCAAAGGCACATATGCACTTCCCTCCCTTGCTAATAGTTAAATTCAAGGCAAATCTTTAAGAAAATAAGAGTTGGATCGTATTCAGGATGGGGCTTCTACACTAAATGGTGTGAGGTCTAGTTGGTACCACATATTGGGGAGACCCCCTTGAATGTTGGAAAGTCCAACACTGTCAACATTTACAGTGCTAGAATGAGGGATGCTAGTTTTTTTATGGCTGATAACTCCACACACCCTCATCATTACTCTACCGGACAAGGCAACAATATTCCCAGTACTTCCTTGAATCATATTCTTGAGGTAGGAGGATCATCCCTACCTAGCTTAGAACTGACCTGCAAAGTTACTTACGAGAAGATCTTGGCAATTTGACCCCGTTAGTTTTTAAGGCTATTGGACTAATTCCTAGATCACAAAATATTCCTCATTTTCTGAAGAAAAAAGAAACAAATCATATCAGTATAGTGGTTTCTATATTGGAAGATCTAGTTTTTGCCACTCTTGAAGAGTTAGCAGAATCCACAGATGATCATGACAAAGCATTGCAAGATGTGGCTTTGGAAACATAAGAGAACCTCATGCCTAAGGGCGTGATGTCACTAGAAACGTTATATGACTTGTAGAACTGTTTTGGAGGATTGGTAAATGTAAAAACTAGAAATTATGTCACATAAACAGATCAATCTTAGCACAAAAATTATCTGAAGTTTTTCAATCTCGGTACTTGTTGCACTCATCAAGAGCAGAAAGCTTTTATCCACCTTTTCAATCAGTATCGATATTTTTTCACTTGGAAGTACGATGATCTCAAAACTTATGAGAGACAAATAATCTAACATGTTATTCCAAGTAATGAATGGGCCAAGCCTTTCCAACAAAAGTTTTGCAAATTTCATGCGACACTTGAGCCTTTGATTTAGAAAGAGTTAAGGAAGTTGTTGAATGCTCAGATCATCTATAAATTACAACATTCAATGTGGGTTTCAAACATGGTCCTAGTAAGGAAAGAGTCTAGGGAAATACGCTTGTGCCTAGATCTATAAAACCTAAATCGCACCTTGAGAAAAGATAATTACCCAGTGTCATCAATGGAGTAGATTTTATCGACAATATCAGGGTCAAAGATGTTTTCCCTGCTTGATGGATTTTTAGGTTACAACTAGGTTCTAGCGTCATAACTTGATAGAATGAAAACAACTTTTCAAATAAAGTGGGGCTCATTTGCCTTTAGAAGAATTTCATTTCATCTTGTTAATGTCAGTGCAACCTTCCAACATGTGATGGAAATTTCATTTCATGGTTTGATTGGCCAAAGTGTAGTGGTGTATCTTGATGATTTCATGGTGCTTTCAAAAAACATATTTGACCACTTGCGCCATCTGAAGAAATTTTTTGAGCGATGTCAAAAATATCATATATCTCTTAATCCCACAAAGAGAATTTTTGCAGTGTTTGAGGGGGATCTCTTAGGCCACATCATTGCAAAAAATAGGGTTCAAGTGGACCCTAATTTTTTTAAGGCTATCACACATCATCCCTTCCTAGCGAACAATAAATCCATGCAGTCTTTCTTGGGGAAGATAATTTTTCTTCGAAAATTCATCTCCGACTATTCCGAGATAGTAAAATCCATATAGTAGATGCTAAATAAGGATGTAGTATACAAGTGGTATAAATCAAGAAATCATAGAAGCACCAACCTTGTATAGCCAAAACTTCCTAGAAGCACCAGCCTTGTATAGCCAAAACTTCAACAAGGATTTCCTACTCTACACCTTCACCTTTTGAAACTTCTCTTGTCATTGTCCTTAGGTAGAATGATGACCAAAATAATGAGTGGTCTATATCCTTCATGAGTGCTATCTTGCAATGACATGGGCTTAACTATCCCTCCATTGATAACAAATATTATGCAATCTACAAGGTGGTGAAACACTTTTGGTCCTATCTTTTGAAGAATAATTGTATTGTCTTTGTCCCACACGCAACAGTCAGATCGTTGTTTCTTCAACAATATCTGGGTGAAAGAAGAGCAAACCGGATGACTGGTCTACATGAATATGATCTTGAATTCAAACTAGTTCACACTATCAATGATCATGGTCTATGCCAGTTAGCAATAGAAGTAATTAATACACCATAATATGATTCATCCAAATGAGAGTAGGAGATCAAGATGTACAATCTCGAGCGATCCCCCTCACTAACATTCCAACCTCTTGGTATGAAGATGTGCAACTATATCTTGAGCAAGATACTCTTCCCTCTTATTTATCTGCACAAAAAAGGAGGGCAGTTAGATTGAAAGATTTATATTATCAGTTGGTACATGGAGTGATTTTTAGAAAGCACAATAACAGATTCTTGCTCAGATGCTTGGAAGCAACAGATTTGTAAAATTTGTTGCGTGACCTTCATGATGGACCAACTAGAGGGCACTTCATAAGTGACACTACGGCACACAAAATCATGCAGGTTAATTTTTATTGGCCCCCAATTTTCAAAGATACTCATGCTTATGCCCGAAAGAGTCTAGTCTATCAGAAGTGTGTCAGTTGAGAGAAGAAGTCAATCTCATCGTTTCATCCCATAATTATGGAAGAACCATTTCAACAATGATGATTGGATGTTATCAACAATATATTTCCACACTCATCGAAGCAACATGCTATATTCTTACTACCATATATTACTTCACACAGTGGACAAAAGCAGGTTCACTCAAGAAAGTTCCAGTCATCAACTTCCTTAAACAAATTATCATTACTAGGTTTTGCATTACAACTTCACGTATTTTTTACAATGAAACATATTTTTCATCATTTAGGTTATATGATTTTGGATTGGAAATGGTATCATATTGAAACATTCAGCTAATTATTGTCCACATGGAAATAGTCTTACTAAGTCAACCAACAAGAACCTCATCCGTATTATCAAAAAGTTTTTTTAGTTTGAACAAAGGAACTTACATTCTTCTTTGGTGAATGCCCTATGGGCTGACTGTGTCATGCCTAAAACTTCTCTGAATATGTCATCTTACTTCCTGGTGTATGGAAAAGAATTCATCCTACCCTCGAACATCTATTTTCCTACCCTTCAAATTTCACAAGAATCTTAGGGTAAGACATGCCTATTAGTTTAGAGTAGGATAAAACCCTTCTCAAAGTACAAGAAGAAATAAAGAAAGATAAAGAAAAAAAATCTCCATTAGATTCGTAGAAAGAGATGGTATGACAAGAAGTCTATAGGGAAGAATGAATTCAGTGTGGGTGACCTAGTCCTAAAGTGGGATAAATCCAACAAGGACAAAGGTAAATATACTAAGTTCCAATCCTTGTGCATCCAATCATATACCATACATGCGAATCTAACCATCACACATATCATCTCCAATATTTAGACAGGAAGACTGACTCCCTTCCAGTTAATGGCCAGGATTTAAAAAAATACTTTCAATGATGATCTAGGGTTGTGCCCTACCCTATGTATAGTCTATTCTTTCGTCTTTTCCTTTGTTTGGTCTTGTGTTTTTGTTTCTTTAAATCATGTAAATAAGTGTTGTGTGTAATTTGTTTTTCAATGCATGTGGCTAAATTGATAAGAGTCTTGTGACACTACAACATTTTGTTAACCTTCAGTCCCTCCTCTTTGTCTTGGTCACATCTTTTGGTCAATGATGTTCTGACGAAAAATATGATCCTTGTGTAAAGAGATCTTTGTTTCGAGCCATGATATCTGTGTCTATTCTGGACACCTTATGCCTTCACTTGGTTCTTTATGTTTTGGTGTTGCTGAGCTAATCAAATAAGTAGAGAAGGGAAAGGGGAAAATCAAAATAATAAAATAAATATCAAAAGTTTTATATATACTTCTATCAAGGGGCAACATCATCTTCTCTCAATAAGTCAGGATCCCTCTTCTACCCATGAAATAAATAAGTGTCGATGCACATTTCTTTTAAAAATAAGTAAATAAAGGGAGAAAGAAGAGAAAGGCTTCTTGCACAAGGAGGTGTAGCGAGCAACTCTGCTAGGGTATTGTCTAGGTTTGCTGGTAGTATAGCAATGTTTGTGTCCTTGAAGTGACTTCTTTGGGGTATTGTTCAGACCTACTGGCAACAGAGCAACACTAGAGATGAAAAACTATACTCTAAGTATATATATCTAATGAACTTCATTACTCTTCTCTCGATTCAAAACATTGTGATAAAATTGGATTTATATTTGTGTTCAACCAAGAAAGTATAGAGGGTACTATGTTTATGCATGGGGTAAGTGGGAAGACCTAAGTGATCTGATCAATGAATCAATAATCCCTGAGGAACTAGACCCTGCACAAAAGAATCAACCAAGGAAGAGAAGTTGGATTTCTACCAGTGTGTTGCCAAGTGTTGTTGCTACTACAACACTCTCCAAAATTTGGGCCTACATCTAATTTTTCTGAGCCTACCTTGACGTTGCATGTCATCATTACAAATATTAAGAGTCATTGCATGTGTTTCCTTTAAGTGTTCTACTCCCGTTTGTGAGAAGGTCAAAATGTCATATTCTAGCATGTTAAGTGTTGCACAATGTACACAAGCTACTTTTGTTATGTTTTAGGGGGTATTCTTTGTGTCAATGAGTTTTTCTTATCATGGAAACATCTATTGGAATCATTCAAAAATTTCAAGCACTATTGCAAAAGTTTCATCACTATCATTGTAAAGAATACCGTTGGTTTCGCACATAGTGTAGGCTATCAAAAAGTTGTCACATTAAGGAAAAGTATGTCCTTCATGGGTTTTGAGTTTTCCTTATTGTGTCTTTAAGTAATCTAAGTGGGTGATCATGTTAAAGTAATTGATTTTCTTCAGCCTCATCTCACTGATCCAACACTTAGTCAACACTAGGAAAACTCCTCAACTAGGCCACTTTGCCTCATTCATCCCCCGTCAACTATGCACTGTAAAGTCTTAGTCCTAAAGAAGTAGCCTTGCCTCTTGCCATTGGACAATGTGCAATCTCTACCTCCCAGAACTACATACTATGTAATCTCAGTGCTCAAGCCCAACCCCTAAGCTCTAGAACTGCGAAATATTTGTCTCCCTCCTAGCTTGAACTACACATTTCATAGTCTTAGTCCTCAAGCCTCAACCTTGAGCTCCTAAACTGTGCAACTATGCAATAACCTAACCTCCTTTCCTTACACTATTATGTAGTGGGAAACCTTAGTGCTCAAGCCCTCACCATAGCTTCTTGAATCCCTAAGTTGTGCAATTATCAAGTGCAACCAAGCCTTAACTATGCATTTTTCAGTATCAAGGCTCGGTCCTCACCCTTAAATACTTGATTTATGACACTGTATAGTCCTTGAGTCTCTCTCTCATCCTGCTAACCAATTCCAGCTCAGTTAATGGATCATTATGTTGCATCTTAGACTAGGGGTTTATTGGATTGATGTCGTCTTTTCATGAGTGAATTGTCATCATAGGTATTCTATGATACTATGATAGGATGATGATGAAGGAGATGGAGAAGGATATCATGCTATAAAAAAACTTTATGTCTACAAGTACAAGTTGATCAATCAAGAGGAAGCAAAGGGACATCAGATTGTGACAACAACTCGAGATCTAGATCACATTGAAGACTCCTCATCTCTAATCCATATGAAGGTGGAAGAAGAGATCATGTTCTATCCTCAAGAAGACATAAAGAAAGAAACAAAAAATAATGGATTGACATTGCCATGTCATCATGTAGTGAATGTCATCAGTTTCATGTCATGGCATGAGTCATCATTATTGAAAATGTAGCAAGGAAATCTAGTTTTTACTTTGCCTTGGTCAAACTAGATTAAAATTCGAATTTCAATCTCAAAAAAATACTTGGAGGTAGTTAAATGAGGTGGCATGGATCTTATTACTCAATTAACTCAGTAAATTCATGTTGGAGACACTTGATTTCAGTTCTACATTATTGATTGCTAATTTGTAGCAATATGTTTTATTTAATTTGAGTTATTGTCAGTTTAACTAGGTCTAACTATCAGAAGAACTATAGGAGGTCAAGTTGTGGGTGTGTAACTTCAATGACATTGAGTGATCAACCAATTAACTGATCAATCAACCCAAAATAATGGTTTCATGTAGAGAAATCAAGTTACCGAGTTGAGATTGGAGTTCAAGGGAAGCATACTATCAATTGTAAACTAATCGAAGTTGTACAAGTGGTGCATGTAGTCAGAGTATTGAACCATGGTAATTGTGCAATTCCTTGGTGTGAAATTCCTAAATAATAGGGGAAATTTCCCAAGGGAACAACACAAGGAAATAGGAGGTTGGGAAGGCTTGAAATTGGCTAAGTGTTGGACCAATTTCAGTCAGTTAGGAAGATATATAGACTATCCTAGTGCAAGGTGTGCTCAAGCTTGAGAAAACATTTTATTTCTTCTTTATTCTCTGATTAATGCAATATATATATATATACTAAGGGGTTGTTGTAGTGGCTAAAACAACCCTCCAAAATTTTCTCTTAGCTTTGTTTTGGAGCCTCCCTACCAACCTTTCACAACATCATGCCTTGCCTTCTCAATTATGCAAGCTTCAGTGATTTTCTTACAGAATGACATCCTGTCCATCGAAACTTGTTGCCTCCCCCTCACAAGTTGTTTCAGCGGACTTGGTCCAGCTGTAGGCTGAGAAGATCCCTCAAGAAATTATGCAATTCTATAGGGTAACTAGCCTTCCCTCTAGAAATCGCACAATTATATCTGGCAGCCTCATGGGCTCCAGAATTTTGTAAATCTACATGTCACTATTCCCTGGAAAATTAATGCAATTCCTCCCAGCAGGATGACTTAGTGCAAAAATTGTGCAATTTTGTTTGGGAGCATCCTGGGCTCCAGAATTGTGCAAATATGCATGTCAATGTTCCCTGGAAAAATTATGGAATTCCTCACAGCAGGATTACTCAGCCTAGAAATTGTGTAATTCTAGGCAGTAGTCAACTACTTTTCTTAGAAATTGCATAATTCATCTGGGTAGCCAGCCCAGCTCCCTCCCAAAAATGCACATTTTTTCTTCCCAATTGAGCATACTATTGCATGTGTAATTGAGTTGACCGATTCCCTCTGAGACTGAGCAAAATGGATTTTCATGCAGGGGTTGTTTCTCCCAAGGAAACATGCAAAAGCATCCCTTGATTTAGGAATCTACTTTTAGCTGCTAGAGGTTGCATGGAAGGATCATTTCAGAAATATCTCACCAAGTGTTGCTCTTCCTAGATTTGTGGCATGTGCATCAAATCTTTGATTTTATCGAAACTCATGAACCAGACATTACAGAGTTCATTCCTCAAATCGACCTTGCTACTCTGACATCCCACATTGCATCTAGGAGTCGTTGGTAGATTCAGCGCAACTATTTTTGGGTAAGCCGACCTTCCATGTCTAGTGTTGCATTTCTGTCATTTTTTGTGTTTCACTTTGTGTGAATGTTGTCTACCTGATTTCAGTGAGTGCTTGCTTTCATTTTGATGCATGTTATCTTGTAGAAGCACCATTTCATTTTTTGTTTGCATCTCACTGTTGTCGCATGCATGACACTGTTTTGCATGGATGATCGCTACTGAGGTGACTCGCTTCACACACATCCATGCTTTCCCATTTTTGAATCCTATGCTTGTTATTTTCATGAATGATTATTCACTCTTTTTTGTACTCATAACATCATGCATTCACACTTCTCATGTTTTCAATCACCTGTCGGCCAGACTGGGCTGCCTTGGCTTGGATTGTGCCTTGCCCAACTAGCACTACGCATTTTTGGAAGCCAACGCTCTGCCTTCCCTCTAGAAATTGTGTAAGTCTAGCTAGACACTGACCTCCAAGCATGCATTGCACAACAGTGTCCTGTTGGCCCTAGAAACTGTGTAATGCAGTTTTCCAGTTGCATGTCACTGCTAACAGAAATTGTGCATTACACAGTTTCAATCCTCAATAGGTTAGGTTGGACTGTGCATTGCACAGTTCCAGTAGTCATTCACCCTACTAACAGCCCCGAATGTACCTTGCATAGTTTTGGTAGTCAGTCTCCTGATCTCCTAGCGGAAATTGCGCAACCTTCATGATCAGTCACACAGGTATGTTGCAAGTCAGTTCTCAAGTTCATCTTGGATTTCAACTGACAGATTTCTTACCATGAGTGTTTCCATGTCTCTAGGTATCACAAGTTTTCATTTGCCTCTCAGCAGCACAAATACTATGGTTTCTAGGAGAGTAGAGTTGAAGGCACTGCTCAGAGGACACTTGGGGATGCATTCAATAAAGTGTCTATGAACTTTCCTACCCACGAAGACATCGAGTTGTTCGTAGAAAAGGACATCAAGATATGACGATAGCAACATCACAGCAAGAATCACCATCAACAATAGCTGAAGGCAACATTTTAGATGCAACAAACGTAAGAGGAAGGTTTTGGACAACACAAAGGCAGAACAAAGTTGCAAGCTCAAGCAGATCCACTTGTGATGAAAGCAACTTTGGAGACTTAGGCTATGAGATGATGATGTGACATGAAGATCTCACAAAGACAGAGAATGGAACAAAGAAGGAGTTGCATGCACTGAAGCAACAACTCAAGGAAGAATAGGAGCTACATAGACGAGAGAATGAGTCACAATAGGAACATGTACAGCAGGGGGCACAACATGCACTCACGGATGAAACTGCGCCCGTACAAGTTATAGATCCATCCTAGCATCTAGCACAAAGTAGACAAGGTGAGCAATGACGATGATAGCATGCAAGGGAATTTAGTAGCATGCATGCGATCCCACACATTTGGCACACTCACCGAGGTGAAGACAAGAAGCAAGCCCAACTTGAGTTGAACATGTATTTTGACAAGTTAATGTACATGGCCACCAACACATGCTTGGATATCAGTGCAGACATTATGCATCAACATGTTGCCAGTTTGTTCACACCCAAGACAACCATGTGCATGCTATCAGACGAGTGGGACAGAGGAGCCATATCAATGTACCCAGATGAAACAAAGGCAAGAGTTCACTTTAGGAAGATGTCACGAATGAGTGCATGGAAAACATCATAGATGACCAAGCTTGGCATTAGTTTGCCACTGTCACCCATCACAGGGATGTCAAAGAGTTGGTCTCACCACAACGGTCCAAGTGTTAGTGATGTCTTGCATGGCTTGCTCAAGATGTTTTGTCTCACATGGGTACATGTGCATTGTAATGTAACATCTTGCCAACTGTAAGTTCAAGTGTCAATAGTTGGATGTAACATTCATAGAGTAGATGAAGAGTCATGAGGGTAGATGAATTGTCACAAAGGGGAATTTCAAGGGCCACCCCACCCTTTGCCATAAATAGTCCCTCATAACTCTTTGTAAATGCTTTTGGTCAGCCAAGCTTCGATAGGAGTATCTTAGAGAAAGCTTGGACAGTATTGTAACACGCCTTGCCTTCTCCACTATGCAGAGCTAGTATATCTCTTTGGAGGAGCAGGAAGTTATGGTTGTAACATTCCGCTATCGGAACTAGTAGTTGGACATGGATGTATTGTATGAATGGAACTTACACTTCTTAATATAATAGAGTCAACACATTTCATGCATATGTTGTATTGTATTCTATGTTATATGGTTTACTCTAAATGATATATGTATTTTGTTTCTTATGCATGCATGTATGGACTATTCTATATAAGTATGTATGAATCTTTCTGAAATGTGTTGTTGGTTTAACCATCACTTTGGATTTCTCGCTAACTTGCATTCGAGTTGGTGATGCATCTTTGCTCGTGTGTTCCCTTCCAAGCCAAGTACTATTATAGATTTCTAAGGGGCACACTCACCTCAATGTCCATGTGTTCGAACCTCTCATGCACCTTCCTTGACTTACTGCATCTGTCACACCCTTGCTACCAACATGGGCATATTATTGGCTCAGTGTGAAATCATGGTCAAGACATTACCATATGATCCACTATTGGGACTCCTACACCAAATGGTCTGACGTCTAATTGGGACTTCTTACCGGGGAGATCCCCTAACATGTTGGTGGGTCCAACACCATCAACAAGGGTTTTAAGTAGTTGCTTTCCCCTAGATAAATCTATGTGTATGTGTGATGTTTCCTTTTGCATGTCAATGATTCTTGTTTGAGATGGTGAATTAACCTCCATGGATTATTAAAGTAGCTTCAAGTCTTGTGATTTAGTAAATTTCATGAGAAATTTCGAATCTACACATTAATTTATACATGGTATCAAAGTTGGAATCATTGTAGAGAAAAGATTTCAAATTTTTCATTGCAAGAGGTTCGAGGTTGCAGATCAGGGTGCAAGTTTTCTTCAAGATTGAGAAGATGGGTTTCAATGGACTAAGTCTTGTGTATTCCCTTGATGGAAGCCCAAATTAGGTAGTATGGAGGATGGAGGTAGTACTGGAGAATAATTGTTTGAAGGAATCCATTTATAATGATATTCTAAAACCAACAATAGTTGATGCTCAGAATCTAGCAAATTGGAAGAAGTGCGTTGTGAAGGTGACCAGGATAATATTGGAGGGAGTATGAGACCATATCATCTCTAATATCCACAGGAAAGTGACTCCATATGCAATGTGGCAAGTGCTTATAGATTTGTGTCCAAAAAAGTATTGACCATAGGAAATTGACACTCAAGGACAAGCTTTGAAATATCAAAATGTCGAGGAACAAGACCATTCCAAAGTACCTAAGCAGGTTCACATGGTGTCATGGTGAACTTGGTCAAGTTAGTGTTACTGTAGAAGAGGAAGATTTGGTGAGCCTTACCCTTCTAAGCCTTCCCAAGGACTAGCACATCTACCATTATTCAATGAACAGAAGGGAGAGGCTACCAAATTGGGAATGCCTTTGGTATGATTTGGTATAGGAGTATATAAGGAGGAACACCAGAGACAGGACCTCATACAAGGGTGAGCATGAGGAGAGATGTGCCCTAGCTAGAAAGGAAAATAAAGGGAAAGGGAAGATATCCAAATCCAAAGCGGATTCAATTCAAGGGGGAAATAAAATAGGCTTATCTAGAATAAAGTGCTTTCACTGTCATGAATTTGGGCACTATGCAATGAAGTGTCCACATAAGAAAGCAAGCGAGAAGACCATAGGAGGAGAAATGGACGAAGCCTTGGCTTCACAATTTGAACTTGATTTTTCCCTCATTACATGCATGACGAGCACAATGTTGGGTAGTGTCTGGTATCTTGACAATAGTGCCTAATTCAACATGATGAGTAACAAATAATTGTTCAGTGACTTGGAGGAGAAGGTTATCCAGATGCACATCAAGATGGAAGATGATGGAAGGTATACAGTTACTAGTATTAGTACAACTATTTTTCAGAGGGAGTTTGGCTCCCCTCTTAGGCTCAAAGATGTGATGTTTGTACTAGTTCTGAAGACGAATCTAGTTTTCGTAGTTTTGTTGGAGCACCGTGGCTACGATGTGATATTTAACAAAGGGAAATCTTTCCCAAGACATATAGCCATGGTAAAAGTTAAGCATATCAAGGTTTGAGTGAAGAACCTCTACAAATTAGGTGTGGAAGACTGTGCAACATTGAGCGCAAAAGCAGAGAAGGTGCATAGATGAGATGTCAACGAACTATGGCATAGAAGACTTGGCCATTTTCATCATGGTTCATTGAAGATCATGTAGTATATTTCTACAGGCTTCCCTAAAGGAGCACTCAAGCAGTGGGATACATGCAGAGGGTGTACATTGGGGAAGTACACAAAATCCATCTTCGATGATCACGACAACAGGTTACATGCAACCCTTGAAAGGATCCACTCTAATGTATGTGGACCTTTCTCAACAACGTCCACTTCCAAGACAGTTATTATGTTATATTTGTAGATGATTTCTCATGGAAGTGTTGGATCTATTTCATGAAGAAGAAAGATGAGACAATATCCAAAATTTTGAAGTTTAAAGCACTTGTTGAGAAATATATTGGAAGGAAAGTGAAGGCTCTCAGGAGCAATAACGATGTTGAGTATATGTCGAATGAGTTTAAAAATTGCCATGAAAATGAAGGAATTTGACAGGATTTGACAATGTCCCATAACCCACAACTAAATGTGGTGGCTGAGAGGAATAACAGAAGTATTGTGGGAGAAGCATGGGTGATGTTGCATGACCAAAGCCTACCTCTACACTTATGGGCTGAAGCATTCAACGTAGTGGTCTGTTTGCAGGACAAGAGTCTTGATAGGATTCTTGGCATGAGCACACCAGAGGAAGTTCTTTTAGAGAATAAACTAGATGTGTCACATTTTAGGATCCTTGGATCATCAGTTTAATATCATGTTTACAAGGAAGCAAGGAAAAAACTAGAGCCAAAAGCAAATCTGGGCATATTTGTGGGGTACACAGATATGCCTAACGACTATAATCTATACTTTCCATCCCTTAGGATGGAAACAGTCATATGGGATGTGAAGTTTGATGAGGAGAGTGCAATGAAGTATTCTCTTGAGAGGGATCTTGAGTTGCAGCCTGATCAAGAGCTTTTGGCTCTAAAGGAAGAACCTCATGAAGTTGTGGAGCAACCACAAGTAGAGGATCAAAGAGTGGAGACATCCACTCAAGAAAAGACATCCAGAGAAGGAAGGAAGTGAACCAGGGAAGCTGACAAATTATTAGAGGATATTAGAGAGAATGTGGGATCACTCACATCACACTATAGGCATAGAAGGTCACTCAATCGGTACACTGGCTACATGTCTTTGATGAGTGAGATGGTAGAGATAGATCCCTTTTCATTTGAGGAAGTTGTATAGAAACTAGTATGGTTTGATGCTAGGTAGAGAAATATGATTCCATTGTCAGAAACAGTGTTTGGGAAGTTGTCTAAAGACCAGTATACAAACCAGTGGTTGGTTCAAGATGGATTTATAAGATAAGGCATGTAGTAGATGGGATAATAGAGAAACACAAGGCCATATTTGTGGCCAAGGGGTTCTCTCAGGTGGAGGGAATTGACTATGAGGATACCTTTGCTCCAGTAGTAAGGTACTCATCCATCAAGTTGATTCTAGGACTGTTAGTGTAGATGGGGTGGAAGATCCACCAGATGGATGCGAGGAAAATATTCCTCAATGGATTTATTGAGGAGGAGGTGTATATTGAGCATCTAGATGGGTTTGATACCTTTGACAAAGAGACACATGTGTGTAGACTCGAGCAAGCATTGTATTGACTCAAGCAATCACCCCATGTTTGGCATACCAAAATCGGTAATTATCTCATCGGTTTGGGCTTCTCCAAAAGTGAAGAAGACGCGAACCTTTATCACATTATGATAGAATCTAAATTATTAATTATTTTCTTATATGTCAATGAATTGGTCCTTACTAGTGATGAGAAACTAATCAGATCTTACAAGTATGACCTTGCAAGAGAGTTCGAGATGAAGGACATGGGCCTCATTCACTACTTCCCCGGATTGGAAGTATGATGAGGAGATGGGGAATTGTTTTTCTCTTAGGGAAAGTATTCCAACAAGATACTTCAGAAGTTCCACATGGACAGGTGTAAACCCATGGAGACTCATATAGCACGGAACTGGAGGAAAGAGGATGCTACTTCAGGTGAAGTAGTGGAGGCTATGATTTACAGGAAGCTTGTGGGTTCACTCATGTATTTGATGAACACATGACCGGAAATGTGTTATGTAGTCAACTAGGTTAGTCAAGCAATGGTTAAGCTAACCAAACTATATTGGAAGGTAGAAAAGCATCTTTTGAGATACCTCAGAGGCACTACTTAGTTTGGTCTTTGGTACAGATGGATAGAGGGAGTAAAGCTACAAGGGTTCATAGATGTAGATTGGGTAGGGAGTCCATCAAACAAGAAGAGTACTCTAGGAGGAATTTTCAATGTTGGGTTAGTAACAGTTTCCCGGTACTGTAGGAAGCAGAGATTTGTGGTACTCAACTCAGGAGAAGTAGAGTACATGGTTGCAAGTCAAGAAGCATGTGGGGCTATTGGGATGAGAAAAATTCTTGTTGGGATATTTTGTCAGAATATGGATCCTACAATGATTTATTGTGACAACCAGAGTTATATTAAACTCTCTGAGAATCCAACATTTCATGATCGATCCAAGCATATCGACATCCTGTATCACCATCGATGAGATTGTGTGCAAAGGAAGATTATGTTGTTGCAGTACATTTTGATAGAGGAACAAGATGGAAATATTTTGACAAAGGCATTTTCAAGAGGAAAATTCGATTTACATAGAAGCAGGATTGAGGTATTTGATAATCCTTTTTTCGTTGAGAGGGAGTGTTGAAAATGCAGCAAGAAAATCTAGTTTTGACTTTTCCTTGGTCAAACTAGATTAAAATTCGAATTTCAATTTTAGCAGAATAAATGGAGGTAGTTAACTAAGGTGACTTGGATATTTTCACTCAATTAACTTAGTAAATTCAAGTTGGAGACATTTGAGTTTATTTCTACATGGTTGATTTCTAATTTTTAGCAATCTACTTTAGTTAATATGAGTTATTGTCAATTTAACTAGTTCTAACTATCATAAGAACTAGTGGAGGCTATAGAAATTCCCACTATAGATCAACAAATTATGCAATATACTAAAACAAAATGCAAGATCTACTTCTACAACACTTTGCAGAAGCTTAATCGAATTGAGCAAGATCAAGAGAACACATATCACTAAGAATGAAAAATCAATCGCACATAACACAGAAGAAATAACTCGAGGAAAGCCTCAGCCTAAAACCCCAATCTTTGTATTATCATACAAGTGGAAATCTTGTTCAAGTTACAAAAAGAATCAGCTCTCAAGCTATTATGCTCTCTCTGCAATCAAACAGTATAGCTCACAAATTGAATAGACATAGTATATGTCCTCCTCAAGCCCTCCAAGACTCATATTTCCTTGCGCAGTTTTTCTTGGGGTCGAGTGAAGCCACATGTGTGAATTCTCACCTCACAAATCTCACTTAGCTTAGAAATAACTACACAAACCTAAAGGAGATAATTCCTCCTGCATGGATGAGTTTCCTATATAGGAAAAATCCTCCAACTAATAGTACATTGTCCCTTCCTTTGATCTCAACAGGGTCTCTGAATGAACTGACATGCATGAGTTATTTATGAGAGAATATTCAATTATCTGAAGTGCAATAGTTACATGCATGCAAACATTAACTAAATGAACTCACAATTAATTCTACAAATTGTTAGAGCTAATCTAACTGGACTTAACTCAGGTAACTGAGCTAACTAATTATAACTCAATATTACAACTCATCCTTATCTCTTTAACTGATGGATAAATTCCTCAATCAATGGAGAAACTATTGCATGTCCCCACATAGACTTCATGTTTATTTTGCATTAACTAATTAACTCAAGATTAATTAATTAATTAATTTACAAACAACTGCTAAGATCAAATTCGAATTTTACTTCACTATTTTAGTTCAAGGACTAACTAAAATAGGAATCTATCTCGAACTGCTATTTTTAGCAATGCTATTTATAACAATTCCATTTTTCATTCCTTGTTGCTATGTTCAACACTGGTACCCAAACTGCTATTTATAGTAGTTCTATTTTTAGCATTTCTTGTTGCCATTTTTGACACTCCCTCTCAACAAGAAAGGCATTCAACTTGAACCCGATCCTAAACCTTTGGAATGTTTTGCATGCAACACTTCTCCCAAGTGTTGTTATTCCAACAACTCTAGAAACAAAAAAAAAACTCCCAACTGACCTTCCTGTTCAGCTAGAAACATCCTCTAATGCTGAAGCTCCATCTGTTGCTGACAAGTGCTCCCTCCTTGACCTCTGAGCTGCTGCAACACTCATGCATCTCGCACCATTTCACACCTCTCTGTGCCATCCTGCAGTAGTGCAACACTCTTGTGCCTCTCGCATTGTTGCAGCCCACTAGCTTTGCATTATCTTGGGATTCCTGCACTGTAGCTCTCTCTGCCGCTCCAGCCGCATTTGTCTCTACCCACTTAGCTAGTCCTGCTAATCCTCATCGAGGCTCCCGTAGCAAGGTCTAATCAAATAGGTTGGGTACCTCAAGGATCGTACCCCTATTTCAGCCTTCTTGGGACTATCACTCCACATCGCCCCACCTCCCACCTAGAGGTATGGATGCATGTGATCCCTCTGCCCACTTAGCTCCAAAGTTCCCCCTACTAGAGGTCTCTGCATGATTCGATGTCTCCACTCAGTCTCCACTCGGTTTCTCCAGTTGTGGCTGCTCCACAACCTCCTGAAGGCACTTCACCAATTGTTGCTCCTCCATAATTGTCTAAGACTTCTTTTGGCGCTGCATGTTGAGAGGTAATGTACTCTTCCTCTCAACCACCAAGTCTCCATCAGTTACCTTGCTCCTTAAGGCTTTGCATGCGTCTTGAACCTCAATAGCATATAGGTTATTGTTTCTTATCAATACTCTTGATCCATAGTATGGAGATATTATCGTTTATCTCCAAACCCAATCTTTTCAGCCTGAAATCTCACGATCTCAGTGATGGAAAATATGTTTCCAATCCCAACAATATAATATTATTGGTGATACACTCTATCGTCATGGGGCGGATTCTGTTTTTCAACGTTGTCTAACTCATGAAGAAGCTGAAATGGTTCTCAATGACTGTCACTCTAGAGCATGTGTGGGTCATATGTCATGGTATGCCACAACCCAAAAGATATTGCGCACTAGTTATTTCCGGCCATCCTTATTCAAAGATTGTATCTATGCAGTCCGGAAATGCCACAATTGTCAAATTTTTTATCGTAAGATGCGTGCTCCACCTCCTCCTCTCCACCCTATAATTGTTGTCGGTCCTTTTACAAAGTGGGGTATTTACTTTATTACATGTAACCCTCACTCGGCTGAGGGCCATGCATATATCATCCTAGCGATAGATTATTTACTAAGTGGGCCGAGGCGATGCCTACATTTTCGGTAGATGATAAAACTGCTACAACTTTTGTATTCAATCATATAATTGTTAGAATCGGTGTTCTTCAAGCTATCATTACTGATCATGGAAGTCACTTTTGAAACATCATGATGACTGAGATGACATATCAACTTGGCCTGCGTCACGATAGTTCTACTATGTATTACCCATAGGCTAATGGTCTAGTTGAAGCTATCAATAACGTTCTAGTCACTATGATCCAATGAATCATTTGTATTCATAGGTCGAATTGGCATAACATGTTATTTTTAGCACTTTGGGCATATCGAACCTTAGTGAAAACATTAACTGATTTCACTCCTTTTCAACTGGTTTACGGTTTGGAAGCAGTGTTACCTATTGAATACGAAATTCCGTCATTACAATTAGCCATAGAATTACTCCCAGCCACTTCTGAAGAGGAGAAACATTTTTTGTACTTAGCTCAGCTAGATGAGAATTGATGTAATGCTGCATTAACAATCGAGACTCATGCGAAACGAATAAAAGCTCAGTATGATCAAAATATTACACCTCGTAATTTTTCAGAAGGAGACCTAGTTTTACTATATGATCAAGTAAACGATAAGTTAGGGGCTAGAAAATTTGTACCTATGTGGCATGTTCCTTATATTGTTAAGTGAAAGCTGGAAAAGGGGGCCTATGAATTGGTAGATTTTGATGATGTCTCTTTGGGTAAACCCATAAATTGGCTTTATCTGAAGAGATATTATGCTTAAATTTTAGTGTGGAGATTTTTATTAGATTAGTTTCTTTATAGCTGGTGTGTTTTAGATTAGAAAAGTGTGCCTAGTTTAGAGACTGCTTTTATCATTATTCCTACATATCTTGATTTACTCTTGATAGTACAGATGTCGACGTCTCTTCAAACATACATTGGTTTTGCTAATGGTGCTTTTCGTAATACATGGAACACTTCTTCTGCAGCATGGGTTATCTATTCACCCTCTGATGAGTTAGTATCTATGCATGGGGTAAGCCTCGGTCAAACAACGAATAACATTGAAGAGTATAGTGCAGTGATTGAGTTATAATCTAAATCCATCTCATTTGGGATTCAGAGTTTGATTGTTAGGTTAGGTTCTGAACTCGTTGTATTACAGCTTAACAAGGTTTATGCCATTAGAAATCCAGTGTTATTAATATTATTTTTGAGAGTTCGTCTCTTGGAGCGTGAATTTGATTACATTGAATATCAGCATATTCCAAGACATTTAAATACATTAGTAGATGCAGTTGCTTCTCGTATGATAAATAGACATTTGCAATAATCAAAATAGTAAATTTAACAAAATTCAATAACATGTTACACACGATAGTCGGTAATAATGATATATCATAGCATAGAAGAAGTGTATCAAAATATACATTGTCTTCGATCATAGGCTGAAAAACACCTTATGATCAGCAAAAATGATAGTACAAAAAGACAAAAATGACATATGAGTCTACAAAAGCAATCATCCTATCCCTAGTGATGATCACGATAAGAAACCACTGCTTAGGCCACCCTACAAAGAAACCTCCTAAAAGGTCCTGGGACCCCAATCACATATCGTTGTAACCTAAGTGGAATATCATCTATGCCAGTCTCTGGAATATCTGCTATCAAATGCTCTAGATGATTCTCCAAATCGGTCAGGATCTTTATAGATTGGCCCTGTGGAGCTGGTACTGTTGCAGCTGGGTGTCTCCTCTCGTAAGGCTAGAGAGCGGTTGGTCATCGTGGACCCACATCTACATTTAAATACTTTTTATTGTTAGTTTTGTACGATTTAAAAAACAAAAAAAATTAGTTAAAACTTAGAAAGTGTTGAAAATGATTTTACCTGAATCATCCCACTGCTCTCCTGGTGGAAGAATCATGTATGGGTCACCGCAATAATACATCCTGGCATATGGAAAATTCTAAATCACAAAAAGTTGGTTCCTTAACCAACGAAAATACTTAGGTGGAAGTTGAACAACCTCTAAACCCTCCTTAGGGTGACGGGCCATCAAAGCAACCCAATGCATTATCCTAGGCTCTCGAGGAAGATCAACCTCAAGAGAAAGCTATTGTGGGACTAACATAGGGACCTTCTCTAGACCAAAGCTCATAACAATGAAACCATATCCAAAGTTTTTCAGTTGTCCATTCTTTGATCTGGTTAGTTGGCCTTTTACATTTGCCAACATAACCTCGCACCAGTTGAATATGGTACCTCGATAATAGTGTACAACCATCTGCATATGTGATCCAGTAGCCACATGCAATGCTACACTCCCGCATAGCCTAGTGACACTGAATGCAATAACCTTAAGTTCAGGACGGTCGATAGTTTTAATATTGATTGGTTTGTCCTTTGTTTGATCATTGCAAAACTCCAATCAGAGACTAGCGATAGACTGGCCACCTAGCCTAGTCCCGAAAAGAGATAATCGTTCACCTCTCTTGGGCAAACCAGTCAAGAAATATATGTCCTCTAGCATTTCGAGCCGGTGGCCACCAATCAGAAAACACTGGTCCTGTATGTTCCCCTTGTCTACTAGCCATTGCAAAATGTCTACTTGGGCCCTCATGCCTGGTATGGCCCAGAACTTAAACAGTCTGCATGCTCTCAATGCATCCAATGTGGGTGGAAGATTTATTGTGGCAAGATCCACATCCTCATGCTCGTGTTCCCGCGAAATAAGCATTATGTATGTCCTATAATGAAAAAAATACATATTAGAACAATTTAGCTTGAAATTTTTTTGGGTAGAAATGGAGAAATTTGAATTTTTAAAATCCATTTTGCGAGGTCCACACCCATTGATTACAGACAGTGCGTAGGTCCGCAATCGTTGTAAGCAATAGGTATGGACCCACGATTTTTTTCTTTGTAGAAAAAAGTCGGGGTTTGCAAGGGCCGCGTGTTGCACCTGCGGACCCCCACGAGCAATTTTCTAAACCAAATTCTCCTTAAAAAATCAATTTCAAAACCTAAAAATGAAATGTGAATGGATGAAATGCAAGATAAGGATGATGTGGATTACCTGGAGCTTGCGGTTTTTTATTCCAATGAATGGATTTTCTGCAATTTTCACAGGAAGTTTCTTACCCAAAAGCTCTCACTTCTCACTCTGAAATCAAAATGGTAAAAATGAATTTAGGAAAGCCCTTTTAATAAGATTTTTTGAATAAATGAATTTTAATTTATTTATTTTTCACTTTAAAAAGGTAACTTTTTGATACATTTTTACTTTTCTTTAATAGGTATGAGTAATGTTTTGAGTTTTTGTGCAGAATATTGGATTTTTCGGGAAATTGATCATTTTCAACAATGAGCATACTTTTCTCACTTTTTTGGACTCTTCCAAAATTTATGAAAAAGCGAAACATTGGAGTCGTCTTTAAGCTCTTTTCTGACTCATAAAATATGAAAAGATTGTCAAGTTTTTCCCCTTTTTAACTCGTTAAATGGAATTAAAAGGGTTGTCCACTTACAGCTCTTTTCTGACTGTATAAACATGAAAAAATCGTTGGAATTTTGTTGTTTCAAGTTCGATATTGATTATAAAATGACGTGTCTTTGATCGATTTTTTATTTTTTTGGATCAGAGCCACTAATTATGAAAAGTACTCCTTGATTGTAATGGTCAAGTGGTTCTCTTAAGTATTTTTTTATACTTTTTCGGGCTTCACGGAGACAAATTTAAGAAAATGGACACCCATGGAGTTTTCTTAAGTTTTTCTTCTGACTTCCTAAAATTGAAAGACACTGATTTTTCCTATACTGGACTCATTAAAATTTAATAGTAAAGGACATGTTCAATTTTAAACAGGAATGAACCACTCCTTCTTAGGATTCGAATTTTAAACTAAGTTGGACTCATCCGAAGGATGAGATTATAAATAAGAAAATGTTATCCTCCTCAAGCTTGTCAAAAATAAAGAGGTACTTGCCAGAAATGGTGGCGGAAAAGAGAGAAAAATGAACTTGTTTGTTACACATTGTGTTTTAGAAAAGCAGTTAACTGCTCTTGAACATGACACTTTTTGTTCACTTGGGTTGGGAAATCCTTTACCTAACGGTTAATCAAACCATATTGAAAGTCTTCAGCTGGTTTCTTGGTATTAGCTTTGGGTCAATTGTCACCAAACCATCTGCAGTGTCGTTATGTGTTCAAGAGGTCAGTTCGAATAAACCATTCATCTGAAAAATATCTGTCATCCATTTTGACCATCCTTAAGTCAGTCCTTGCTAATATATTTCTTCAAACCTTGATCTATGATTTCATGTTATGGGCTTGCCTACGACAGATCGCTTTCTATCAACTTCAGCTCATTATCTAGAAAGTTGATCTAGAAAACGTCAGTACCTTGAAATCTGCATGCCCTAATGGCAGGTTTCTCAACTTCGACGATAGGTTACATCATTGACCTTCGATCAAAGGATTCTATGACATGTTTGCCATCAACTCATTTATTCACATTTCATGGATTGTACTGAGTACTTTGAGAGCCATTGACATTACTGGTGGTTTCTCTCACACTTGTTAATAGTTCACATCATTGATTGGTAATCAAGTGGGTTCTACCATGTTCAACTTCGACACATTCATTCACATGGATAGAATCGTACTAGTTCGGGAAGCAGAAATCAAGACCCTGGATCTAGTTTCTACCATCCAAGCTGTGAGGAATTTTGTTATTCATTATACAGTGGACTATTCATAAACAGATTATTGCACCCATACTGTGTCTACATATGTCTATACTCATGATATATTACAAAATCATTCCTGTATCAGAACAGTTTAGTCAATTTTCTAGTTAGTTTTGATTTGAGTATGGGAATGCCTACCTCAGTGATGATATGTTCAAATATATATATTTTTCATTGAATGTTTTTATAGGTTCCGACTAGGGTGTCCACGTGATGATCCTTGAAATGATAAAGTACTTCACTCTTCATAGATGACAAACTCTATCTTCATCTATTACAAACTTCGCACTTTAGGGGGCAATCTGTTGCACAAAAAATTGTCACCTTGACATTCTATAATCTGTGTGAGTCAATTACCACTCATACTTTCCTCCTTTGCAAGTCTTAAGCCTCAGTTCCTCATATCAAGCCTTGAAAATAAGAGAAAGCCCTCAAAAGTCTCTAAAACTCTAGTTCTGCACTTTCCCTTTGCATTATCTGCGGTCCCACACCTAATTTTCATGTCTCCTACACACCTGACCGCTCTGTCTCTATGTTATGGGTGTAGACCCCTGTAAAAGTTAAAAAGGCGCAAGTATCTTCTTAAAAACTCACTTAGAGTCATTTCTAGAAGCTTTTGGAAGGAATCTTGAGGTGCAAGTTCACTCCCTTAAGGTTCATGCATCCCATACCTTAAGGAGCTAACCCCTTGATGTGAGGATCTTATCCATTTGAAGGAGGACTCTATCCCTTCATAGGTGGACCCGTAACCTCCTCTTCTGCACTATAAAATGAAGCATTGGGCTGGTTACTTGAGAGGTTGAAAGCTGAATATTTTTGAGGTGAAATGTTGTTGGAACTTAGTCTTCTTAATTGAGTTTTTATGAGGAGAGATTACATACCTCTAAGATCTCATTTGAAAGAGTGCAAGGCTTTTCAAAGTAAAGGAAATTCCTATTTCGGACCCCAGGAAGAGCTTGTTCAACATCAAGGCTGAAAAGGTTGTAAGGTTCTTCTACTTCAAAGTTAATACAGATAAGTTTGTTTTTCTCAATAAGCTCTAGACACATGGTTTATTTTATGGATTCCTTGATAACCATAATGGACATGATTTATGATATTAGCTATGCAAGTGATATTTGATGTTTGCTTGTTTGTGATTGCTTCTCTAAAGGAAACTCTTTCGAACGGTTGAAGGATGGCTGCTACAAACTAGCGTTGGACTTAAGGTAGGGCCTAAATACCTTTTATAGTTTTTATTTATGAATCGCATATGTTTAGAGAAAGATAGATTTGTTTGTCTGCTTGTTGCTAGACTATCTTTTGATACTAGGGAGATCAGCCTTGTCCATAAGATGGATTTATCTGCCCTGTGGTAAAGAGGCTTGAGGAATTTTTACTGATGCAGGAATAGTAGAAACCAAAGCTACCGATACTCAATAAACATGTGTGGTAGGTTGAACAGAAGCTGCAGTAGTTGCAGTAGCAGTTTGAGGAAGAGTTTGAGGTGAACTGGGCCCAGGCTGCTAAACTAAACCAAGTGCAGAGGTTTGAACAATAGGTTGGATAGGTTGCTGGGTTGGACCAGAAACCAAAGGTTGTCCAAGTTGACTTGATAAATACACATTAGGTTGCATACTCTATTGAGTTTGAGATGGATCCCACACCATATTCATTCAGGGGTATGGACACATAAAAGGTTGTGCATATGGAGGACCATAACTGGGTTGAACGTAGGGCTGATAATTAAGTGGTACATTTCCAGCTCCTTGTACAAAATGGTTGACCGGAAGGTGGTTGGAAACCTTGTGTTGGGTACTGACCTTGAGGTTGATAACCCTGAGGCACGTACTGAAACTGGGGTTGACCTTGAGTTATGTACTGAAACTGGGGTTGACCTTGAGGTATGTATTGAGTCTGGGGTTGACCTTGAGGTATGTACTATCCTGACGATATGTACGATCCTTGAGGTTGCCCCCGAGGTGGTAACTGACTACCTTCAGGTTGCCCCGGAGGTGGTAATTTACTACCTTGAGGTTGCCCCCAGGTGGTAACTGACTACCTTGAGGTTCCCCGGAGGTGGTAATTGACTACCTTGAGGTTGCCCCCAGGTGGTAACTGACTACCTTAAGGTTGCCCTCCAGGCGGTAACTGACTACCTTGGGGTTGCCCCCCAAGCGGTAACTAACTACCTTGAGGTTGAGGATTTGGAATACTACTAGACATCATAAGGATTTCTTCTACGCTCAATGCTTGAGCTCCATTATTACTAGTTGATAGCTCATGTTCGATTGGTTGAGGAGATGCTCCCAAAGTACTAGTGAGTGACTAGTACCCCAAAGGAACAGAAGGACCGCCATATAAAAATGTTTCTAGTGTTTGGGAAAACATAGATGACCATGTTGACATATTCAAAGGAGGATAATAACCTCTGGGTGTAGGATGAAAAGGAATTTTAGGTGGTGAAAAACTAAGACTCAGGTTTTCTAAAAAAATTGTCAATGGTACATACCAAGTGTCACTCCTAAAGGGATTGTAGAATATTTATTCACACTCCCTAAGCTCTAAAGTTGGTTGATTTTCAGGAAGAATTACGTCTTCGTCTGGACTAACAAGTTCTTCAATAGAAATGAGGCTAGAAGGAATATTTTGGGTAATGATATTTTCTACCCTCGGTGAACCAGGACCACTAGAAGTTGGAGAAACAAATCCTGAAGTTGGAGTAGCAGGTTCAGTTTCAGGCTGAGAAATTTCAGGTTCTTCAGCTAATCCACTTATAGGAGAAATACTACCAGTAACTTCGGAAAATGAAATTGGCTCTTGAATGTACTCTATTGTTTGTATTTTATAATCAAGATGAACAATTAAAGATGACTCTCCAGCTTCTAGTGGCCCAACTCTACTGTCACTAGGTGATACAAGAGCTCGTAGCCCTTTAAGCTGGCTTGGTCTATACTGAGGAAGTTTCCCCTAAAGTCTACGAGATTGTCTCGATAATTAAGCCATGATTAAATATTTAATTAATCACATGCAAACAAAGAAAATTTCAATAAAACCACCTAAAGTCTCTAAAGAAATAAACAACTAAATCTCACGCCTAAAAAATCTAAGAGTTCAAACCACACACAAACAGTAACCCATACTAAAAACACTAGTTGGTGATGAAATCGAACATCGTAGAATTTTAATACAGAAAGGGCGGTTGGAACCGTTACCTCGACAACCTGCTTAATGAAACAGACTGGCACAAGTTTCTTCACAAAACCATCTCGAGTGAAGAGAACCCCCTAGAGAGTCCAAGTGAGTCTAGTCAACATCTGCTCCAGGTACAGTGAGACATATCGTTCACCATCACCTTAGGAAATAATCTTAAGTTTATGGACACTAAGGTTACCAATAGCAACAAATACAACTGGGGGAATAGTCTACGATCTGATCTACGCACAAGGGCAGAGTAACAAAGCTCAATCCCCTTGAAGGCTCCTCGACATGATCAATTAGAGGTTTACCAACAAGTGACGATAGGCTCCTCAACAAATGTTAATCCGAGGTTTACCATTTATAATATGCGCAAATATTCTATCTTTCCCAATGAAACAGACTTCATTGTCTCAAAGGTTCGTACATGATCTTGTGATTGACTCCTTTAAGAGAAGCTTCCCATAATGTATCAATTACAATTGGATTTATTTCCTACTGCAAGATATAGCTACTTGTTTGTTTTAACTATCTTGGAGAGTTAATTACTCCCTACTCCAAGATACTAGCCTAAGCTATATTGGTGATAAGAGCCCTAGAAATAAAAACGATTGCTAGATCAATTTTAATTAAGCGTTTCTTTTATGGGTTTTTCTTTGAGTCAATAGGTGTGGAAATGAAACATTGATGGTGTGAAGACTCGACTCCAAAAACACTAAAAAATGCACCTAAAATGATAAGCAATTCGTTTTTTCTTTCAATGAATTTCTAGCTAAAAGAAAGAGTTCGAGAATGCAATTCTTTAAGAAACAAATCCTTATTTCAACATGTAAATGGAAAGAAAATATTTTTGTCTTTTTCAATAACAACTTAAAATGAGACTACTAATTATGCTCACAATAAATCCCTTTCCTTTTTCAAAACTCGAAACTACAAAAAACAATTTCTTCAAAAGAGATCTACAAGTTCTAGAAAACACTCAAAACAATAAAAACTAATCTCTGAGATCTAAAAACTTCTAAAACCTAATTGTATAAAAGCTTCAATTTTTTTTTTAGGACATTTTACTTAGTTTTTCAGTAAACTAAGGATTCATTCATTCAGAATAACAAATAAATAAAAAAACATCCAAATATATTTTCTTTTGGAAAAATGGAATTGAAAACTTATAAGCAGTTCGTTCAAAGATTTGCAAGGAGAAAAGTAATCTATTTCTCGCAAAGGACAGATTTCACAACCAAGTCAGACTCATCAAGAAGATGAAAGGACACCAAAGTAATCTAAGGTTTCTCAGGCTTTTGATCTTTGATTCACTATAGAGACCAAGTGAAGACCACTCCAGGCATGCAAAACTTCTAGAAAATCATCTAAAACAAAAATACCAATGGAACTCACTCACAAGAAATTTTTGACAGAACACATGTAGATCTGGGTGGACACTAAAAGTCATAAATGAAACCTAAACTTAACTGGAAGAAAACATTTTAGGCTTTTTAAAAACTTTTACAGGGTCTGTAGGCTTCCAGAAGAACCAGATGCGGTACCGCTCTGTGTACTAAAGGATGCGTGCGGAGATGCCTGCACCGTCTGTAAAGAGAAAGTGCGGACCCCTGAAAACTTCAAAAAAAACAAAAAATAATCTAGATTCTAGAAACTACCCAATCCAACACATCAAGCAAAAACCAAAAATGAGAACAAGTTTCTCAAGTCAAAGACAAAGGAAAACCAAGAACCAAATTCATTTCCCCAATGCAGTCGCCAAATTGTTGGCCGGATAAATCGATCTTGTGGACAAGGCCGATCTCCCTAGTATTAGAAGATAGCCTAGCAACAAGTAGAAAAACAAATCTATCTTTCTCTAAACATATGTGATTCATAAATAAAAACTATAGAGGTGTTTAGACCCTACCTTAAGTCCAACGCTAGTTTGTAGCAGCCATCCTTCAACCGTTCAAAAGAGTTTCCTTTTGAGAACCTAAAATCACAAACAAGCAAACATCAAATAGCACCTGCATAGCTAATACCATAAATCATGTCCATTATGGTGATCAATGAATCCATAAAATAAACCATACATCAATAGCTTATTGAGAAAAACAAACTTATTTGCATTAAATTTGAAGTAGAAGAACCTTACAACCTTTTCAGCCTTGATGTTGAGCAAGCTCTTCCTGGGGTCCAAAACAGGAATTTCCTTTACTTTGACAAGCCTTACACTCCTCCAAATGAGATCTTAGAGGTATGTAATCTCTCCTCATAAAAACTTAATTAATAAGACTAAGTTCCAACAGCATTTCACCTCAAAAATATTCATCTTTCAACCTCTCAAGTAACCAGCCCAATGCTTCATTTTATAGTGTAGAGGAGGAGGTTACAGGTCCACGTATGAAGCGATAGAGTCCTCCTTCAAAGGGATAAGCTCCTTACATCAAGGGGTTAGCTCCTTAAGGTATGGGATACATGAACCTTAAGGGAGCAAACTTGCACCTCAAGATTCCTTCCATTAGCTTCTAGAAATGACTCAAAGTGAGCTTTTAAGAATATACTTGCACCTTTTTAACTTTTGCAGGGGTCCGCATCCATAACACAGAGACAGAGCGGTCAAGTGCGTAGGAGACATGACCATTAGGTGTGGGACTACAAGTAATGCAAAGAGAAAGTGTGGAACCAGAGTTTTAGAGACTTTTAAGGGCTTTCTCTTATTTTCAAGGCTTGATATGAGGAACTGAGGCTTAAGACTTGCAAAACAAGAAAGTATGAGTGGTAATGGACTCACACAAATTGCAGAATGTCAT